>JAZHYW010054203.1:0-32437 GCA_037355805.1 Ixodes ricinus | reverse complement strand
CTTAAAGGGACCATGAAACGATTCTGAAATCGAATTTCATCCACCGATCGTCGTAAAAGGTGTGAAAAGAAACACAAAAACACAAAAATAGGGAGCCAAAAAAATTCTTCGCTATAGAACTTTTAAAAGAAAACTGGACTCTTTTGCGCCTTCTTTCCTTCGAAAGCTCTCTGCCTTTTCACTGCGATGCATCCGCGGAATCGCAGCACGTCAGCCGAATCCACGTCGCCTATTGGGTAAGAGCCTACCTCACCAGCACCGCGATCGTAAACAATAAATAGCCGACGAATGTTTCCTAAAAGTTTTGTTAAATAATATTCAGATCCACATTTTGTAGCATAATTAGAGATGTGACGAAAATTGCCAAATTTGATAATGCTGAGAGCCAAGCGCCATCTATCGTGTGGTAAACGAAGCAACTACTGCACTTGCGCAGTAGGGCGACAGCGTCGCTCAGTTACTTGAAGTTGGTCGCGACGACCAACGAACGTTTATTTTTCTACGTGTTCTTCTCGCGCGTCCCGACTTCAAGCAGCAAGAAAAAAGTACTTGAAACAGACCACGACGAACAAGAACGCTGGATCCACAAACACCCGAGAAAAGCTACAACGGCGACGAATCCACCGACCCCGACCAAGCGAGCTCGGCAGATAGGCCTAGCAGGCACTCCGACTCGGCGCAGCGTTGCTTCAACGGTACTTGGCCAAGACCGTCTGCCCACGACCGGCTGGCGTGCTGAATGGAATATGCCCGCGCGACCCTTGTGGACCCTTCCCGTATTATAGTTTGATCGCTGACCTCAATTTTAGATTAAGAGGTGAGGTCAATCTCTTCCCCTTGTTTTCCGAGGCAGTGTTGACGAACACTGTCGTCGAAAAGGGACTCTCGTCGATTCTATCTTCTTGTTTTGTGTGATATAGAGCTCAAATAAACGCCGTATGGATTACCTTCGTAACACGGTATGTACACTTTGTTATTAGTATGCCATTTTTATTCTGACACGACTGCACGTCACTGTCGAGCTATAACAGTTCGTGGGAGCTACGTGCAATGCCGGTCCAACCTTCCTTTGCCGAGTGTCACGTCAGTATCGAGTTGCAATCGTAAAAGATCGGTCCCGAAGCGCTTACCAACAGCGCGAATACAGCACTTCCATCAAACGCGCGCGTCCGCTCCGAGTGTGAACAGGTATTTACGTGGCTCTTGCTGACACTGTCGTAGTTCAAACGTATCTTTTTTAACGTCGGCTCGCTCCTGCATCTCCGAGGCCGCGAAAAACGCCGCGGCAATTTGTTTCCATCTACGTCGCTTTGCAAACGACTGACACGGGCCGCCTTTTACCAACAATGACAGTTGGGTTGACTTCTGGAGTCTTCACCGGAAGACTCGCCGCACTTCCCAACAGGCATACCGGCGTATGGGACTAGTCCCATGCTGTCGCTGTAGCGCAACATATCTCATTGAATTTCGCTCAGCTGCGATGTGTCCATGCCTATCGCGGCGATGAGAGGCGCCGATTCAGAAAATACGTCGGTGACATCAGCGCCATCAGCGCAGTAAAACCTACCGGCGCACCCCCAACTCGCCGCCGCTAACGCTCCCATTCTCCTACAGCCGAGAGAACTTCCGGTTCCTGTGCCAGCGTACGTCACGACCGTCAAAATTACGCCGCAACTTGTTTTGCGGTCAGTTGGAGAGAAAGAAAAAGTCGATATTTCATTAATTTTTTGTGTAGAAGTTAATAAACCGAGACGAAAACGGATGCCTGTTCGGCATTCAGTGAACGTTGAAGGTTTAATGTAAAAGTTATCTGGCAAAAGTAAAAAGGTCATTTCATGGTCCCTTTAAATGAATCGGCGCCGCGCCGTGCTTTCGCCTGCGCTCGGTCCAGCCGTTAAGCCGTCATCGACGCTTGTTATCGCCCGCTCAATTTAACTTTGTTTGGTCACGGTTTCGCCCTTTTAAACATTTAATATGAGCTAGAATACGCAAACGCATTTTAGATAAAAGCGCACTCTAAATGCGCAGACGCGTTTAGTGTGACAGTAAGAACTAGAATGCGCAAACGGCGACCAGGCAGTACAGAACACATGGTCTAGCAGGCAGATAGTGAAGTGTCAGAACGGCAGTGGAGGCGCTTATTTATTTATTTATTTAAACACCCTCAGGGACAATTGGCTTTAAAAAGTGGAGTGGGAGTAACAAAATAAAACACAAAAAGAAACAAAAGGGCAGACTGCATAAGGTATCATGGTAGCTCACGACAGTAAAGAGTGTTTAGAGCATTTTTGAACGTTTGGGTATCAAGAATATAAATTACGGAAGTCGGCAGGCGATTCCATTCCAAAGAAGGTTTAGGAACGAATGACTGTAGAAATGCGTTAGTATTACATTTACAAGTTCCAACTTTGCAGGTGATGATCGATGCGAGGTGAAATGTAGAACGGTGGGATGAAAAGACGTTCCTTTAAGTACGGGTTAGCATGATAGATCTTGTGAAAAAGACATAAACGAGCAGCGTTTACGTCGGAGAGAGAGGTTAGGCAGGGACAAGGTGATTTTCATAACTGTCACCGCACTTGCAGTGTGGTGATACGTACCTAGAATAAAACGGGAAAGAACGGTTTCGGACCGCTTCCACAACATTAATTAGATTAGACTGACTCGGGTCCCAGATAGAAGCATACTCTAATTTGGAAGGAACGAGACTTTTATAGTAGCATGCGATTAACGTATTGATGACATCTTCAACATGGAGTTTCCAGGAGATGTTACAAGTAATGTGAACGGCCAAATATTTATTAGAAGAGACAGGGGCCGAGGGGGCGTTGTTGAGATGGTAGAAAGGCACATGAGGATTAGTACGCGATATCCTCCATAACTTTACATTTAGTAATCGTTAAGTTTCATATCCCAAATTACACACCAGTGGTACACAGCATTGGTATACTGTCTGGAGCTTTAAAACATCAGAGTAATTAGTAGATTCAGTAGATATTACACAGTCGTCAGCGAAAAGACTAATTAATGATGAGACAGAATTAGGCAGGTCTTTGATGTAAATGAGAAACAGTAGAGGGCCCAATACGGATCCTTTAGCAACACCGGATGTGACGGAAGTCAGGGGACACATGTTCTCATTAGCAGTAACAAACTGATATCGGTTAATCAGAAAACAGCTAGCTATGTAGGTAACTACGCTAGGATCAATACTTAATTTGCTAAGTTTTAATAGAAGCAAATGGTGAGGAACTTTATCTAAAGCCTTGCTAAAGTCTAGAAAAACACAGTCAACTTTGGGACCCACAATCAAGGATAGAATGAAGATCGTTAGTAAATGAAAAAGCTGTGTCCCACAGGAGTGAAATTTGCGGAAACCATATGTTGACCCTTGTTAAAGAAAGAATTTGATTCCAGGAAATTAACCAGTTGGGAGTATATTATATGCTCTATTAATTTACATGGTATGCTGGTAAGCGATATTAGACGATAGTTAAGGCGGGAATGCTTATCACCTCCTTTGTGCAATGGAATCACCCTGGCTACCTTCCAGTCGCCAGGTAAAATGCCAAGTTCAAGCGACTGAGAAAATAGTTTAGAAAATATAATATTTGAATACACAATTGAGTTTTTCAAGAACTTGGAGTTAATATTATCAGGAGCAGCTAAAGAAGACAGTTTTATATTTTCTATTAGTTTAACAATACCAGTGGGGTCAATTACAGTGGGGTCCAGACTCCATAGGTATAAAATCATATTCCTGTACTAAGCAAGATGGCGGATTAACAAAACTTGAAAATGAGTCAGCAAAAACATCGTTCAGGATCTCCGCACATACATCACTGGGGATCGCACGACCGTCAACACAAAGTGAAATAGACGACTTGTCTTTACTGTTAACAGTGTTCCAAAATCGTTTAGGACTAGTGGCTACTGGCTAGTAATGTCGGCAAGGTAATATTAAAGAAATAATGTTTGGTGCTTTGAATAGCAGATTTGTACTCCACAAGAGCGTCGTGATAGACTGACCAGTGATCCGGTATGTTAGGGGACTTAGCGGCCCTAAACAAACGTTTTTGTTCTTATTGGAAAGCCGCTTGATGTAAACATTGAACCAAGCAATACATTCCGCATCGATCTGCAAGATCACGGCTCCAGACAACGCCGCTCTGATCTTCTCCCCCGATTGAGCCCACGTTTCACGATCGAAATCCTCAATTCCGTGAAAGATTAAGTTATCTCGCCTGTTTCTATCTTCTAATTCCTCAAGGTCCGAGCGCAGAAGAGTATTTTCTTTCCTAGCTTCATCGGCAACGCGCTGCGTGGCTTGAAGTTCGCTCTGCCACTCGTCAAGCTTCAACGCTTTCGTTTCTACATTGACGAGTCTTCTATTCACGTCAGCTAGATTATTTTCCATCGACTGCTGGCTTTGCCTTACTTTATCAATGGAACTGATTAAGCTGGCTTGACCTGCCTCGAACTTGAGAGTTTGGGCATTAACATCCTGAAGTAGCTGTAGCATTTCGTCCATCTGCTTGCTCTGGTTGTCCTTACTCGGGTTTTCAGTTACGGAAGTCATGCGAGGACCAGGGTTAAGCTCGACATCTCCGCTTAGGAGTAGCACCAAAGAGCACAATACATCAAAGCAATCAGCTATACAACAACACAGTACTTTTGGGCGAGGCATCACTACAATGCAACGATAATCAGATTTCACTTTTGAAAAGTTTTGCAGGTTACCCACCTGCAGCAGGAACACCGCAGGGTTAGATTGCGACTGCATTCTCTCGAAGCTGCCTCGCCCACTGTGAGCAGCTGTGGAGTTCCTGTACAATGGCGGGCTAGAAGCGCAACGTCAGGGCACAGCGTTGGGTTGGATTAGAAGGCAAAAACACACCCACTGAAAAAGGTGATGAGGGCATTGATGTTGCACTTTCGACGCTGTTTGATTGGCTCGTCGGCTCCTATTGGCCACGCTCCGACGTTCGCCATCTTATGGAATGACTTGCACGTTCCACGATGGCAGTTGTTCCGCCATTGTGGTGTGGTTTCAATTAACCTTCAAATAAATGTTTCACGAACAACATAAACATCTACACAATTGGCAAAAAGACTTACGTACCTACTGTTTTAACTATTCATAACTAATTTTGTTCTGCTACTTCAATGCTATGTGACCTTGTTTTATTTTTCCTATCATCCTGATAAAGTGTTTTATATGTTTGTTGTCCGAGCTGCTGCCATGTATAAGGGGAATTCTGACTCCAGTCAAGCTGCTTCTGGCAGCTTTTTGTCTGGGGACCTCTCCAGTACTTCTGGAAAAATAAAGTTTATTGTATTGTATTGTATTGTATTGTATTGTATTGTATTGTATTGTATTGTATTGTATTGTATTGTATTGTATTGTATTGTATTGTATTGTATTGTATTGTATTGTATTGTATTGATCGTGACGACTTACATAGTTTATTCCAATAGTGTCTGCTGTAAGACAAGGATCTCCGCCCTCACTTTTATTGTTTTACATTTATATAGAGTCCTTCTGTAGAAGCGTAATTCGAAACGAGAATATACATGGTTTTCGATCGCATTTCACAAAAGTCAAACTGCTGGCGTACGCCGAGGATATAGGTAGCTGTTTCTTGTGGAGACAAAATGAGTATTTCCAAAACTTTGTCCGTGGTTAAAGCATCTTGTGAGGCGACGGGGGCATCTGTTAGTTATCCGAAATGCGTCGGATCTTGGTATGTCTCTTGGGATACGAAACCAGGGCAGTTAGAATGTATTAATCTTACGTGCACGCGTTCTTCGTACCTGGGAGTGCCTCTTCAACATCATAAAAGCCGCAACGCGTACTGATCCGCCGTCAGAAGAAACGCGAAATAAGGCGCATAAATGGGAAAGATATGCATTTTCAATTTTCACTCGCGCCGCTGAGTGTAATGTTTTTTTTTTTTTAATTTAGATAAAATATGGTATGCTTTCCAAGTTGTTTCCCCGTAAATATTTTTAAACTGCATCAAGTATTTGCCGTTTTTTGTATGGCAATCTACCTGGGAGAGACGGAGTCGGGACAACTTTTTTTCAGGGCTCTTGGCCGACGATTAGGATAACCAGCTTCTCAATAAAGTTATTTCTCCTCTCTCTCTGTCTCGCGTTTCTAAAGGCGGTCTTTCGTCGTCGCACCTTTTTGTCAAACAGGTTGCGTCCAGATTTATGTTTCTTAGAGATCAGTCAGTTTCTTTTCTCCGAAGGTGCACTCTAAGAAAGAAGGGAGCGTGACTTGCTCCCTCAAGGGAGCATATACGCTGACACAACCATTGCTCCCCTAGGGGAGCAACTGTAACGGGAGCAACCTTTGCTCCCCTACCGTTAGTCCCTCAAAGTTGAGCCTCCAGGACCAACTTTTGCACCCTTGCATTTAGGCCACTGGGACTAAATGTTGCGCCCTTACCTCATTTATTACTAAATTGCGCCCTCACACACCTAGGTGGCGCTAGTCAACGTCAAATTCAAAATTGGAAAAAAAATGTTATCGCTGGTTTAGATCTTTTAACACTCATCACATTCCCATATGCACAACGCTTATATCTCATTTCCACACTTTTTGTTGCACACGTATTATACATTTTAGCATAGACAAGGAGTTAGAACACAGATGACACACGCATAGCACACACTCAATGACACACTAATTCAATTTTGTTTTCTTTATTGTCCCACGCTCATTCAGTCGCCAACACCGAAAGCTACCCATGCGCCTTTTATACTGATCAAATGAAAGGAGTCGTTTTGTCAGTGACCATGTCAACCGTGAGCGATGTTACAAATACGGTGCTGCTTTCGCACTAATATTGTTCTCCAATATTGTTGCTAAACTTTCCAAGGAGTGTATCTCTTACTAAGAAGTAACGGTACACACAGTAATTATTTGTGACAGTCTATAAAACAGCGTCCCCATAGGCTCCCAGGAGCCATGTTCTCGCTTCCCCACATAGCTTCCCCACTATGCGCATGCGCGTCTCCGTGGCAACCGCATCGTCTCTTGCGAAAAAAAAAAAAAAAAACAAGTAGAATACAAAATGAAAAATAAACACAGAATGAACCTTTTTTCTGTCTTTGGAAACGTTTTTAAAACGTTCTATGCGGCTATTTTCATCCCAGTTAAACCAAAAAGAAAATATAAACGCTTTCAAAGCACGTTTCGAAGCATGCAAAGAGGAAGGACGCCAGGACAACGGTCAAAAGCCGCATGGCCAGTGCATCAACAATGGCGGGGCTCGAGTCAGCGCTGACTTCCACGACGTGCTGGAACAGAGGCTACGATCGTTATAAAGTAAGCTCCAACCCTTAAACATGGCCCCTCCTGCATTTTTTGATGCTACGATTGTCTGTGGATACCTCCCCCTGCGTTCCGAAACAGTAAGTGCGTCGCTAACGCTGGCCATCGGCGATGCAGCAGACGCCGCCATCTTGTCCCCGCGTCTTTTGCTCCCGCACTGTTGCTCCCACGCGCCTCTCGCTGCTTTTGCTCCCCGCGCCCCTCTGTTAGTCCCGGTCGAGTGCAGTTAGTCCTCAGCGTTTGCGCACGGTACGCAGATCGAACCAGATGGTCTCTTCGAGGAGCAAATGGGAGTTGAGAGGTCCAAATGCTGCCGTTAGTCCTTTGAGACCATCTTTTTCTTAGAGTGTGGTACAGCGTAGTTTGTCAGAACATGTTCCTTCGTTTATTATTTCGTCATACAATCGTGGTTTTTGTCGCCCAAGAGCACTCTTGAGCGAAGTGGTCAATGCATAGCGATTTTTGACGTTTTTCATAAGATTACCTTTCCGGCGTAACGCGGAACCGGTTAACTAATGATTTATACGACGTTATATTCTTCGTGCCTCTGTATCGCCTCGCGGCTCGAATGCTGTCAGAAACAAGACCCTGACGTTTCGAAACACGTCAAGGAGGTGCAAATCCAAGCGTCAACCAAAATGTTTTTTTTTTATGTTTTGTTCAAATACGTTTCCTGTAAAAACATGGTTGAAAGACAAGAAGCTCTTTGTTTTATGGGGAGACCATTGCTTTCTTTATAAAATAAAACAGAAATCATTGAACACGTTTTCTGGACTGTTGGGATGCTCTGCTTTTATTAAAATGTCTTGCAAAATACTTTTAAAAAAAACTACCTGGAACCTTTAAAGGTGTTAGATATTTACATGCATACTACGACGACACAATCCCTCTAGATATGATCGTGCTCATCGGTCTTCACGGCATCTTGAAAAGTCGTATGTGTGTGAGACACGCCGATGTTAACATAGGGTCAGTAAGAAAGCAATTTGTGCAGACGGTATGCGAATTAGTGTTGTGTACAAAACCAGAGTTCCCATCCCCGAGTGGTTGCCAAATCTCGAAGAACTGAAAGGCCTAGAAGAGTTTTAAACACCAACTTACCCTGAGATGGGCTTAGGGCCGAGCGTCATTTATTTATATTGTTTGTTTTTAAGCTGTGTGTCATGTGCCCCTGTAAACAAACAAAATTGAAAAAACAAAGCGTCTGTGTGGCCTATACTCCGTTCACCCTTAACCTGAGACTATAGACGCTCCACTTTCAGCGCGAGCTTCCTGCTCTCGCTAATACAAATGTGTACGCGCAGTCACGCGTAACCAATGCACTGCGGAAGCCAGCGAGCTCGCGTTGAAGGCGGACATTCTAATCTAGCTTTCAGGATGAACGAAGCATAGTTGGTGGCGTGTCTGGCTCGCAACCAAAGAGTCTCGGTTTCGAATTCCGCCTCCGCCTAAAAGTCGTCGAATTTTCTTTAAGGCAAATTAAATATTTTATGATGTGAAATCACTTGAGATAGGCGGCGACTTTAAAGTCGCATTACATGCCATGTTTTTTAGATCACTTTCATTCCACGCGGGACGTCACGTTTCACGTGAGCGTTGTGGGATGTTTGAAATTCCCGCGCGAGGTCATGTAGCCTTGGTCCTCTCGCGCATAACTTACGCTGCTCCCTACGTCACCCTGAGTAAAGCGGAACAAGACAAGCTCGACGTGCGCATACGCAAGACGCTGAAACAGGCAATCGGATTACCCGTGAACGCATCTACGGACAAGCTACTTCGTATGGGGCTACATAACACCGTGGGGGAACTCATTGAGGGTCACTTGTCAAGTCAAAGGACACGACTCGCTCACACTCAAACCGGCCGCAACGTGCTGATTAGACTCAAGCAGGTTCCACGGGACCAGACCCTGCCGCTGGCACTCCCGGAATCATGGCGCCAACACATCTTTGTTTACCCAATCCCTCGAAACATGCACCCGAACCACCACCAGGGCCGCAGAGCAGCAAGAGCAATAGCACTAAATAAGACATACTCTCGAATACCCACGACAACATATACCGACGCAGCCAACTACAACGGCAAACGAGCCATGGTGGCCGTGGTGACAGACGGGCACAAGTACCTGACCAGCGCCTCCATCCCACGGGGAACGGCTAAAGAAACAGAAGAGCTTGCCATCGCCCTCGCCCTCACACAAACCAAAACTTCCACAATAATCACGGATTCGCAAGAGGCATGCCGTAGCCTCCAGTCGGGCTGGGTGGCACCTGTCACGCTACGTATCCTAGAAAACAAGGCACCGGACAGGAAGGTCGACATTGTGTGGACCCCAGCCCACCTCCTCCATGAGAGGCAACGAACACGCCCATCTCACGGCCCGAGACCTCGCCCACCAGGCCACGGAGGAGACACTGGAACCCACACCCTCACGACCTACCAAGAAATTACACAACATTACAGGCTCAACAGAAGAACATTACCCGCACCACACCCTTCCCTCACGAGAAGTCAGGAAACCACACTCAGATTACTACAAACTAACACATTTCCCCATCCAATTAGGATGCACCTGCTATTCCCCACACAACTCGACGCCCAATGTCAATTCTGCAACCAACCCGGCACCCTGAGACACATCATATGGGAGTGCGACAACAACCTAGACATGTCACCCCCTTTTCCTTCCCCTACCCCCGAGCAGTGGGAGACACTGCTGTCCAGCTCCCCTCCCTCAAGATCAGCTCTTGCTGGTGGAGAGGGCCGATCGAGCCAGGACGGCACATGGGTACCTGAATTGAGGATCCACCCCACAGCGTAAAACGCTTAATAAATATGTTTTGTCCTCCTCCTAGCTGTGACGTCATGAACCTGTCGACCAATCAGGATTTTTCCTGTCCCACGCCACCGACGCCGAGGCCGACGCTGGCAACACGGAGCATTCACTGTACGTGATGCCATGGGTTTAGTCGGCACAGCAGACGCATAAAGACGACGAGCGCCATGACCGTGCCCTTTTGGCATTCCCTCATTGGCTACAGTGAATCGCGGTGTTGACACTCCCTAAAAGGTTTGTTTTATTTTTGCCAGACGATTTATTATGGTGTCAGAAGACTGCCCAATCAATATTTCGCTACAGCGTCAGGTATAGTTTTAATAAAGTCAAAATACGCAACTGCTCGAAACCGAAACCGGACCGGGGAGGAAAAAGAAATATGGTGGAGGAGAGGGTTGCCAAAAAACACGTGACTGTGCAACGTTCGTTTTTTGTTTTTTTAATCAACGTATTTGCGACTTTTTAGAAGCCACAAAAAAATGGGTATCATATATCTCTTTTTAATACTAACTGCGTGCCTTCTGTGACCCACGACTTTGATTATATTTGGTGATTGTGTCTGAGTCATAGAAAAAGACACGTGACCACGGAAAAGAAAGTGAGGGCGACTCAAACCGGATAGTTCTCTATCGGCGGTTTTCGGGCGGAAAGAAACCGAATTTCGAGCCGCAAATTGTGTTCTGGTAGTTGGGCTCTCATATCATGTACAAATAAAAACCTTGGCGAGCATAAATACCCTGTCAGTGTCCCTTTAATGGGAAACAAAATGTAGCATTGTTTTAACGTATCTGTTTTTAAAACTCTATTCGTAACTTCAAAAATGAGACGACGATGCCCAACGGAAAAGACGTGAAGGAGTGGAGCGTGGAGCTACCACCTGTTGAACTCTTCAGCAGAGGTGTGTTTACGTGTTTAGCACACTGTTCGAGTTTTCAGCGTTTGTTCAGGCCTGGCAGACAAAGTGTGACACAGAGCAAGAGACAAAATATGCAGGGTGGGAGCTGCGAATGCAATGTGTGTGAACATAGCCCCGAAGGGTCTAGGCGGAGAATTGTTCTGGAAGATACAACAAAAATTTCTATAGCAAATTCCACAAATAAATTGTTTATTTATTTTTAAAGCTGTTAATATTTTCAGCTCAAAAGCACCTGATTGCTAAAACTGTTTCAAGCACGCAAAAAAAAAAAACCCAGTAATATAAGAAGCAGTTCTCAAATGACCGATGCAGGTGCCATTAGTGGGGCACTGTTAGTGTGCCAGCGTGCCGTCAGGAGGCTGTGACCAGTCAACACCTCCTAGAAGACAAGGCCGTAGCGCTCTTCTCGTGACGTCGCGAAGGAAGGCCATCGGAGGCGCGCGGCGAAGCGAAGGCAACGCGCGTGGATCGACCGTCGTAACGCGCTTTTAGTCACATACGTGTGTCTTATTAGCTAAAATGAAAGCTGCACATAGCAACGGGTCTCGACAAATATTTTATTACACGGGCAAAATATTACACCGCTAAATAATCGGGATGAAATGGTACGGGGTAGGCGTATAAGAGAAAACATTGAGCCACGCAATAACTGCTGTAGGAATGCATATTTTACACAGAAATACGTCGACAAAATGGCGAGACACGCAGTGATTAGACACAGCAAAACAAATCACAGTTAAAAATCAGGTAGACGTAGTCAACGCGGACACGGCTAGACAAGTGTCACTTACGATCGTGTAAGCGATGTTATCGCGTGCAGTGACTGAATTTTTGCATCATACTCCGGCCACACGGCAAAAGTAATGTAATTTCGATCGAATGATATTATGGGGTCGACAAATCAGCTTGCGACGCTCGTATAATCACTCAAGACCGCGAGCTGATTAAGTCCCATATCATTTTTTGAAAATATATTAACTTTTTTGTGTGGCAGGGGAACCAAACTTAGTATTTACAGTCAACTAATTTACTTCTCCCTATGGGCTTGAGCTGCCTAAGAACAAAATATCTTAGTTTGTATACAATAATACTATTACCTTAAATACAGTTAAGATTATAGTATAAAAGCGGTAAAGGCAATAAAATAGCATTAGTATAAATAAACACATAAGCACAAACAACGCACTTCGTATAATCACACAAACTTGTTATTCACCTTCCAGGGAATACAAGAATATTACCACGCATATTTACAAATGTAGACGCAACCGCACACGGATAACGACCAACAAGATGCCACTCTGTCACGAAAAACAAAAATGAAAAAACAACCCGGCTGCAGCACTTTACTCGCGTCCCAGATGACCAAGAAAGCCCGTAAATAAGTTGTTACTCACCTGTCGATCGTATCCACACGTCCCACAATAGCCGTGGCGAAAACATTTGAACACGAATTTTAGGTCTCTCTCTGTCGAAAGAGAGGTCTATCGATAATCGACCAGTGTCAACGTTGGCTGGTTGCCACATATGTCACTCAAACCGTAGCAGGACTTGTTCCGAGAATCCACGTAAATGCCGTAGTATCAAGCGAACACAAAAAATGCTACCCGACTGCGGTGACGATCAAGAAACCACAGGAAGGATCAAAAGAAACACACACACACACACACACACACACACACACACACACGCACACGCACACGCACACACACACACACACACACACACACACACACACACACACACACACACACACACACACACACACACACACACACACACACACACACACACACACACGAAAGCAGCGGGCGGCAGCAGTGTGGGAGGCTTAACCAGCTTAACGTCGTCGACCCATCTCCTGCCCGCGTGCGCCTCTGCAGCGATGACTGGATTTTTTTCGGTTCCCTTCCCTTCTCAAAGTCTCAGGCAACGTTACTAGAACCACTCAGTTGGGAAACTGCCATAGAGACTGCTCTGAAAAAGTGGCACCGATCCGTCCACGAGAACCGAGCTAATGGCGATCCCAACGCCGCCACTTCTCCCGCAGCGGCCAGTCCAGGAACTGCACGTGACTTCCATTTACGTTGTAATCGGCCATTTTGGGGCCAGAACAGACACTGCGGAAGAAGCTTCGAGGTACCGCCCCTCGACTCTCAAGCGGACGCGCCGCAGTTTACTACCGTGGTTAATATGCGCCTAACTCAGGACGCGCTACCTGAAATCCCCGCTGAGGCAGGGTTGTATAAAATCAATATTAATTATACTGCAAAACCTTGCGAACTAAAGATTGTAGGAAACAACACCCGCCCCCCATTTTGTACTAAACTCCAATAAAAATTACTACAAAAAGAGTTTTTCCGTTAGTTTTTACGCAAAAACATGCTTTCTAAAAGCTCAAGGCGACCACAGTTACGACAAATGACACAGAGTGGCGCTGTTGTCGCATTTAGCTCGGTCTCGGTGGACGCCAGCGGCCCAGGTTTCAACGGTGAGTTTCCCAACTGAGAGTTCTAGTAATGTTGGTCTCAGGGTTCCTTTCTAGACAGTCAGCAGCTCACACACAACGTAAATTTACCAGAATCGGAGCCCGTACGAGCGAAGAAAACGTCGCAGCGGACCGGTTCATTCGGAAAGTGTGGGGATCTGCGGGATTGCACGTAGTCCCGCGGTTACGGGGATAATCATAAATAAAAAATTAGTACTTTCAACCTTGATAGCGCGTTGTATATTATGTTTATATTACATATATAATAAATTGTACAATACTGCACTTTTAAAACATATATTAATGTCAGATAAACGCTCACGAACACCCCGCGCCGCTCGAGAAGAAACGTTTTTTCGCGTCGATGCGGTCTATGCCAGACAATTTTTCTCACGTAGTTGCGCTATGGACTTCCTTCCTCCGCCATTGTGAAGTAACCACTCGGAGCGCTCTGGCCTTCTCTTCTAGGAGGTGTTGGACCAGTCTCGTACACCTGACTAAAAAAGGGCAACCGATTACCGTTGCAATACCTTAATTTCAAAATGCTGTTGAGTACAGTTATCAATTACAGCCCTGAAAAGTAAATGAAAAAAATACGGAAAAGTAATCGTCTGCCTTTTACGCTACTTTCTTTCAGCGTTATATTATGACCATAAATTGAGAACGAAGCTCTCAATTTATATTGATTCTACGTTTTTCGTTATTAAGTAATTGTTGAGTTCTTTTCAAACTTTGCGTCAGTCAACTTCCCGCGTTTTCTGGAGAGAACGTAAGTTGACTGTGAGTCTCGAAATAACCCATTCTGATTTGAACCCTTCTCGTTTGAACCCATTCGCGAAACGCCCTTCGCGTTTTAACCTTTCGTGTTTCAACCTTTTCTCATTTATACCCGTCTCATTTGAACCCATTTTCATTTGAACCCTTCTCGTTTGAACACATTCGCGAAACGCCCTTCGCGTTTTAACTTTTCCCGTTTCGACCCTTCTCATACTCATTTGAACACCTTATCTGAACAGCGCGCTCAAAACAAAGCGCAATGAGGTATAGAAAAAAGGAGGAACAGTTGAGGATGAAGGTTGAAGATGAAGCGAAGTGGCACTTTCTCCTGCATGGCACATGAAACAATCTTCCTTATGCCTGCGTGCCGCCCCGAGTCTGTTGTCGTAGCTATGTGGTCACAGGGAGGCACTCACTTGATCGAATGACGTTTTAGCGAACGCCCACGTTTCACCGAATGACACTTTAGCGCATAGTCGGACGCCGGGAAGCGGCGTTTTTAGGCTGGGCCAAATGGGTTCACATTTTCGTAATGAGCCGCCGCAGACTGTCGCCGCGAAGCGGCTTAAGCGCAGCGCGGGGGATGGGTTAACGCGCGCCACCGTTATTCGCTAAAACGTCGATTCGCTCAAATGTCGCTGTTCGCTCAAACGTCATTCGCTCATGGGAAATGGACCCGTGGTCACATGGGGACGTGGTTTCAAAAGTGCTAGCGCAGGCTCGGTACATCATTTCTCGCGCTGTTGATGTCGTTAAGATGTCGTCGTGTGGAGCGGATGGATCATTGTGCTCGTCGTGTGTTATTGCTTGTAATGGCTAATTCGGGTGGTCATTTCCCGGCAAAATATTTTGCCATATTTTCGGCAAGGGCGTTCGCGTAGTCAAAGGCTGGCGGGTGCAAGCTGTTCGGGTAACGCTTCTCAGGCGTGTGCCGACAATTTACCGGCAGAATTTTTCCCGAGCTCCAAGAGGTCAGGTAGCTTGTCAGCCAGACTGTATCCGGTATCGTCACATCAGAATCGGGAAAGGGAACCAAATGAAACAATGCTCGCTGAAAGCGGCAAATAGCGGGTTTCAAGTGGCAAACGAAGCCATCGAGACAGACACCCTTTTGTGCTCCGAGACAAGATAGCGAAAGCAATGAAGAGAAAGATAATTTATGTTTCACAGAAAGTCAACATTTTTAGAACAATCCAGCGTGAGCAAGGTCTGTTTGCTCTGAGACACGGGCTGCATCATACATCACTTTATTTTACAACTCTCAAATAACACGTTATTACACCGCTGAAAACAAAAAAGTATGCATAGTGATGAAGTTCGAAACTTGAATACGCATTACAATTTCAAGGGGGTGGGCGCAATGAGAAGATTGAGGTTTCCGAAAAAAACGTAATAACAATAAACAGCATATGGAAAGGGACGCTGGCAAGCCCCCATGGCAACAGTTATCCAAACAACATTTATTAAAATTTGACGCGCGTGTGGGACATCTGCCCTTTCATTTGTACATCTGCCCTTTCATTAATTTTATAATTTAATATCCTGTCAGCTGCACAGACTGTGGTAATGTCAATATTTTTAAACGTTTTGTGAAGCCGCTTGTGTTTACACACACCTCAAAGAATCATGATTTATGTTGTTGGCGCATGCTCATTGTACCATAGAATGATCGATGAAGAAGTTAACAAAGCTCACTTGCGACGCACGCAAATGAAGACGCCAGTTCACGGTGCTTTGTACTTGGGTGAAGAGGGTCACATGGTGCGCCGCTGGCGCGTTCTTTTGTCGCCGGTGCCAGTGGTAAGAGGGCTCGCCGGCAATCGACCACCCGAATTCGCCATAAGTACCGCAGAAAGATTGCGAGATCATGATGTTGGATTAATTCGGGTTCGGTGGTCACGTCGAGAATGCGAGTACTATATGCATACTCTTTGAGATAAGCACGTCTACGCAGGGCGCTGTTCATTGCTCCAATGCTGGGGGGTTTGCACGCCATGACGCGTTGAGATGCAGACAGGCGTTGGGAGCCGCGGCGCTTTTTTTCAAAATGTGCGGGTGCGAATGTTGCGCGGCTTGAGGGCTTTCTTACCAGGTACAAATTTGTTTCTTCATTTCAGTCGTGAATCATCGGATGCAAATTATGCTTATCCGGCATGCCCTGTGAGGATATCGAATTATCTACAACCGGTGTCGGAGTGGTCGTACAGATCTGCGATCATTGTATATTCTCCTATGTGCCGTCCGTCATGCCGTGGATTGGCATGACCTCCAGATGTCATTCTCCAAGAAGCATTCCAAGGCGCAATAAAGCTTCAGGTGCCTGGACTTCATAATGTCATTGGTTCCTTTATTTCGGTTTCTCGTGAGTGTATGCTGAAAAATATTGCTTTTCCCTAGCCTGATCACTTACATGGTCAAAATGAGAAAAGTCTTTTTGAGAATGGTTAAAACCAGAAAGTATGTTTAGTATATTTTGGAATGAGAAAGGTTAAAATGAGAAAAGTGTTTTTGAGAATGGTCAAAACCAGAAAGTATGTTTTGAGAAAATTTGGAAGGAGAAAGGTTAAAATGAGGAAAGTCGTTTTGAGAATGGTCAAAACCCGAAAGTTTGTTTTGACAACGGTTTAAGTGAGAAAGGGAGAAAAGCGAAAGTTGTTTTGCGCTGGGTTGAAATGAGAAGATAAAAACGAGAAGGTAGAAATGCGAACGGGTTCAAATGAGATCCACCCGTACTTTCTACACAGACACATTTAACCGAAATAAGGTGTATGAGAGGAACAGTAATGATAGAGAGTATCCTGCTTTATTATATATGTTCTGCAATAGCCCCCCTCCCACTCCCTTCCTACCTCCCAGTGGAATCGAGGGGGGGGGGGGGAGGGCATTGTTGACAGTGTGCGCTCGTTTTCGGTTTTCTTGCAGAAATATTACACGATTGCGCAAGGTGGTGTATACGTGTAATACATTTCTCATCCGAAGTAAATTGCAATGAGTCATCAACTGCAATAGCGCCTCAGCGCAGTCTGCCCTCTGGCGTCGTCGTTGTTTCTAGGAGCGTTCACCATTGCGCTCTTATGCCGCCCTTCCTCCCGCGCCCGGTCTGTTTGCCAGAGTAGAACCCGCCGCTCGACGACCTCACGTACTGCGTTTCAATTTACGACGGACCGCGCAGGACACGCTACGAGCTATCGGAGCCAGTCCGATGCCACGTGAGTGTCACGTGATCGTGAGGAGAGACGCAACGACGTGCGGGGCGCGGAGTCACGTGACACGTTCACAGCACTGGATTGCGGTCCATCGTGGTGAGGTGAAGCGAAGAGGGGAGGTGAAACTCCGATCGCAGTTTCGCTACGCGGCGAGGCACCGCAAAGGAAATCTGAAACTCGCGTCGGTTCATCTTCGACAAAAACGGCTGGCCCAGGCGCCTGCGCACAATACGCGGTGAACGGGCGAAGGATCTTAACACTCCGCCTACACTCACACCTCTCCGCGTGGAGAGCCGTGAGGTCACGCTGGGAATAGAGTCATAGAGAAAAACGTATCTCGTAAACATCCGCCGACGATCGAGCCCGTGTCTTCGGGCCGGTGCGTGGGAAACAGAACGTGGTTACTCGACACTGAAGGAGACTACTTATTTAGCTGTTTTTCTAGCTTTGCGTTCTCTCTCTTTCCTTTTTTTTTATTTTTTAGAAACATAACAGGGCGGTGTTGGAATGTTAGCTGGGAACTCCTTGGTTTATGAGCGGACAAACCAAACTTGGCACTCGATATGACGACAGTTTAATGAGACATGAACGGAAATGGTAGTGCCAGTTAGCCTGAAGCCCGTGTCAAACTTTTATAACCCTTGCGGACTTTTCTTGTTCCAGTCAGATATATTTCTTTACGACTGGTGCGGATATTAGCACTGATGAAGCCGAGCTCCCTGCTCAAGCCTACGTGGTCAACCCGAAACACGTTTGGCCTTGCGAGCTCGCTTGAAGCTATACATTTAAACAGGCACGTAGCCAGGATATTGTTTCGGGGGGGGGGGGGGGGGGGCGCCCATGACAAAATGCTGTGTGAGGGGGAGGGGAGAAAGGGGGTCCCAGCGAAATGAAAAATTTCGGGGGGGGGGGAGAGGCGGGCCCCATGCCTCCCCCTCCCCTGGCTACGTGCCTGCATTTAAAGTCATGTGCCGATTGCTAGGATGTCCGAAAAAGTTTCACTATGACGAAACAACGGACTTCACGGGATATGAGGTTCGAAAAAGCTTCACAATGACGGAACAACGGACTTCACGGGATATGAAAGTCTAAAACTACATTGAATGACAATGAAAATGAGCTTGTAACATTTTTAAGATGGCAACTTTCACTAATGTCTTTTGTGTTCCTCACGAGCACACTTTCGAAGGACCGTATTGAAGGACACTATGCTGGCCCTTGTGTGAATGTGCCGGAGCAAACTGACACGTGCCACCATAGACATTAAAAAACTGCATTTTTGCGTATGTTGCACTTGCCTGGCCACGCCAAAGTCGAAGGCTTCCTTTTGTAACCCAAATGTATTTTTTTTTCCTGACATGTCACCGTAGTACGTCAATCATACAATATTTCCTGGAAGCGTCTGTCTGTGCTTCCTTCCTTCCGAAGCGCCGTTCCATCAAAATTGTAAACACTACGCGGCTCGACGTTTAAGTTCGGGACACGGCTAATGCAGCAATCTGATTGGCTGTGGAGCCGTACAGAGACGCTCGGGGCTCACCACGCCCTGCGTGTCTTAAGTTGTCACTGACTATGCACACACACACACAAACAAGAAACAAGTAAAAAAATGCAATCGCACAAAGAAAATAAAAAAAGTCTCGACAGTGCTCTGCTACACTGGGATGTAGACAAAGTATTTCAATGTCGGGACGATATGATCCTGTCATCAGCCCACCCCCCCCCCCCAACCACCACCAACAGCAAAAGCCAAGCAACAACAACAAAAAACTAATCTAGCAGAAACCCAGCAACGAAACAAATTGATAATCACTGAAGAACAAAAACAGTCACAGTGTATATATATATATATATATATATGTGCACTTTGCTTTTTACATAAATATAACGGATGGGCGTAATAAAACTTGAATTCATCCGTTTTCCATCCAGTCTTAGATAAGGACAAGCCAACGACGTTTCCTCTCGGCAGGACTCGCTGCCACCTTGCGTTGTCCTGCCGCTGTGTTGGACATAGAGAGCGGACCGCTCGCCCTGCGGCATGCTGCTGTCACAATACGCGGAATAAACGAACTCTACGTGGCGAACCGATCCCAAGATGGGGAACTGCTCCAACCTAAAACTTGGTCCTCCGAGAAATTTATGGGACATTGCTCAAGAGGTTCGTGTACGTTCACACGGCAACCGGAATCCTGGGGGCTCGGTATATTGCGAGCCTAGCCAGCTCTAGGAACATCACTACAGCGAAAGCGAGTGAGTCAGCGAAAAGACGTTTACTGACACTGGCGTATGGAGGAGTCAACTTATAGGCAAGTTTAGAGATAGTTGGTTAGGCGGGGCATTGGCGATTTACGTAACTCCGGTACAGCTGTGGTCCCGCCGTGGGGAGTGACCCGCTTATATGTGCATGTCCAGCCCGGTTTCGCTCAAATAACTGAGCAGGCCGGGCAGGACCGCGACGCGCTTGTCCCTTTCTGCCTCAGGTCGACACCAGGCTTCGAAGGAGGTGGGGCGGAGTCGCTGGTCTAGCGCGTCCAGGGCTTTCGTTCAGCGAAAGCGTCTTTCTCAACACACTTTTTTTCTTTTCTTTTTTTTTCTTTCTCGGTGTTCCTCGCTGGTTTGTTTGTGGGAGAGGTGAACTATGTCTTAAACGCGGTGGTGCCCGTCGGAAAGCGCGCGGGTAGGGTACGTATCAAATGACACCGAATTGGCGGGAAGAAAAAAAAACGGCACACACACACACACACACAAAAAAAGGAGAGAGCCATGAATCTCTGGGATCTTCGGAGGTCTCGCTGCAGCTGTAAGTAGACACGCGCTGGGTACAAGGGCCAGACGTGCGGTATGGCGGAATGCTTCGGGCAACAGCGCGCTTGCAACCCCCCCCCCCCCCCCTCCCCTCTACCTCCTCTTTGCTGGGGTCGAGATCGTCGGCTCAAGGTACGTGTGGGCGGAGCGAGGGCAACCAGGGCAGTGCTAGGCTGGCCCTGCCCTGCCCGGGTCGCACTAGAGTGCACTAAGCGTCGGCTTCTGAGTTCTGCAGTCAGTCGATGAGCAGATTCATAGGAAGGAGCATCGTGGCGAAGGACTCAAGAGTCATCGGGACCCCGGGGCCGGCGTTGCACTGGGTGAGCTGCTATTCGAAAATTGCTTATTGGGATAACTGGGGTGATAGGTACGGGAAGGGGCTTGCAGATGACGAGACATGTTAGAGAAAAAGAACAATCTTGAACTCTGATGTGAAAGAGGGAGGAAATAATATTTTGTGCTCGTGATGAAATGTAGGACTGCTCTTTTTTTTCCCCCGCCGTTTAAGCCACGGTCACTCGAGCAAAAGTTAGCGACTATAAGAGACGTTCAGGTTACTCGCTCCGGCAGGACAGTTTTATGGTTGCTACTGGGTTCGATGAATATATCTTACGAAAACAGCGCGGGCGAGTTTTTCATTGCTCGCAAAGAAATTATGAATTCAATTTTCTTTTGTGAATAGTGATATTTAAATTTACTTTCCACGAGTGACCCATGTCTTGATTTCTTTGCGAGACAGCATCGAGGAATGTACTCGGACTTACAGGGAAGCAAATCCTTTCGATACACTTTTTTTTCTCATGGATTAGCCATGCCACATATTGAGAGCAACCCAATTTTCAGATACAACTTCGGTTGAGTTATCGAATATAGAGGAGCAACGAGATATTGATCAAACATTGGGTTGAGAGAGTCTTAGTAAGATGTCCTCCAGTCTTAGTAAGATGTTTTGCAGAATCAATAGTTTGGCATGCTGATCCAGTTTTGCTAATCTTTTCAAAAAGTTACGCGAACATTCATTTTTTTTAATTCTCTCTGAGTCAGTAGTTTGTTTTACCACAATTTAAAATAAACACCATAAAATATATATAGCAAAAAAAAAAAGTTAGGAGTCCTTTTATAGTTTCTCGTCTCCTAGCTTTGAATCTCCAGACCTAGGTGCATTTGAGACTGGGCAAGAGTAAGCGTGCGCAAGAACGGATCCAAAACTCCGTTTTTTTTTTGTTTTTTTTTTTTTGTTTTTTTGGGGGGGGGGGGGAATTTGTAAGGATACTATTTTCCCATTCTCTCTCGTGCACCGGGGGTCCATTCATGTCAAATTGCCCTCCGAGAAGGGAGGGGGGAGGTCGACTTCGTTTGGGGGGGGGGCGGCTGCCCCCGTCGGCGCCCCCCCCCTTGATCCGCCACTGAGCGTGCGCCACTCTTATTTTGGAAGACCATGCAGCTTACGGGGCATGCGTCGTGCCGACATGAATGTGACGCCTGTTAATTCTCAAAGGCGTCGTCGCTAGTTTTTCTCTCTGCTCTCCTGCGCTTGGCGTTTCTTGGCACGCAACAGGGAGCAACAGCTACGGCGATATTTTAATAATCGTATATTTGACTTCCTATAAAGTCTAATGGAAACTTTTTTATCTGAATTTATCAATTTATATTGTTATAAGCTGTTATTACATTTTCTTTATTTTTAAACAATTCTACTCTGCGAGTTATCTTGCTTGTAGAGACGATCATGCTCTGCCTGTCCCTGCCACAATCTTATTCAAAATAATAATAATAATAATAATAATAATAATAATAATAATAATAATAATAATAATAATAAAACAAAAAAAAACTAAAAAGTAAACAAAAAAAATCATACACTGTAAAAAGCACCTAAAACAAAATGGAATACTTTGCGAAAACCGTGTACAAAAGCACAACATTAGACAGTTTTAGTATAGCGTTGCTGGCTCTTACGTACGCAATACGCAATAGTAGTAGCGTACGCCAAAAATGACCTGCTCGGACCGAATTTAGTTGTGCGTTACGTTTTCGAGTGAACACCGCGCATGATCTTGGCTAAATTTGCTAGAGCCGTAGAATTCCAGCGTGCTCATAGCGCAACCATGCTCCTGGAAATAAATATTGAAAATGAAAACGTGTCCAATCATTTTATTTCGAATTAAACCAAGTCGCAGCTGCTCTGCCAAGCGCGCTTTTCTGCGGTGTACAGAGGCTACGAGCGAGTACGAGTGCGTAGCCAAATTCGATCACGGAGCCTCCGTCAGTCGTCCCGTGGAAACGGCAGCTTTTATCAATGCTATCGCGGAATAATATTCATGACCTACTGATGTCCAGTGCATAGCGAGAACTTCGGCGATTTCTCTTAGAGTCGTTCGTCCGTCGGCGATGAACTGTGCGAATAGGCTTAGCGGTGAGCAGATCGCAGCGTTGACACACATTCCGAGCGGCGAACATTTTCACTGTGCACTTCTTCAGCTGCACGGCGATCTGATCTCGACCGCCGTAGGTCCGGAAAGAATTGCTGAGCTGAACACCGCGCAATTTCACGTAACACTGAACTTCGCTGAACACCGCGTCGCCCTCGCTGCGCCAGTCGAGGTAACCGCCATCTTGAAACTGGCGCTCTCGTTGGGTCCGAGATCTCTCGAGAGCGTCCCGCAGAGCCCGCTAGCCCGCCACGCAAAATCCCCAGCGTTGCGTGCGTACGCACATACGCTAGCTCTTCTATTGCGTTCTACGCACGCGCACTCCCGACCCGCAATTTTATTGCGTACGCAAGGCTTTAGCGTACGATACACTAAAACTGTCTATTAAGTCGTAGGCCTACGCAATTTATACAGAAATTATAGCTAATAAATGCGGTAGTGTAAAATGTAGCATTTGAGAGCCGTAATGTGCTCGCTGAGTGACCATCCTCTATTCCTCTGTGTTAGGCGTAGGGTATTGTGGTGAGTTCACACTCAGCGGCACGTGAGGTTTTCAGACAACCCAGACAACAGAGTTTTTCACTTTTAAAGGGGCGGTGCACCTTGATACTCAATTGGAATGTTTTCTCTCTTGCACGAGCTTACTGGCACGCCTGGGACTCAAGGATACTCACACACGCAACGCCACTGACCAAGAAGCTCCTTTGTTGCGGTGTAATTTCAAGGACAAAATCGATCATTTTCATTCAATCTCTCTCCTTTGCAAAATTGGATGACGGGTGACGTGGGGATCGCAGTACACCCATATGACGATATTTGAATGCGGTTCATAGACTCGACCCGAGCATTGCGTGGGCACTCCGGTTAGGGCTCGTGATAATTACTAGCTCCAGGAAGCATTCGGGTAGTGGCCCGTGTCCAATCGTCCGCAACAACGACAATAGCCGAGCCATAACAATGCCTGGAACTCCAGCGCGTGTCCTGTGCCTTGCCAGCCCAGTGCGTGGCTATGAGGCAACATTGGCGGCATATAATCCGCTCCCGATCACGTGGCCGCTTGTTCTGGTTGCGAGTTGAGGGGGTGAACGCTGCTCGTTTTTCTCAAAAGCGTGCAAGTCTCGCGACTTCTATTGCGTGGGGTGAAAAACGAACGCGTGCTTCATGAGGTCATTAACGTCAGGGATCCGTTTCAAGCGGTATTTGCGGAAAGTACGAAAATTGTTTCATCGCCCCCTTAAAAAGCTGGGTTGTTTTTCTTTGAAATCTAACATGGTTGTCGGGGTGGGTTTGCAAGAAACAATATATATATATATATATATATATATATATATATATATATATATATATATATATATATATATATATATATATATATATATATATATATATATATATATATATATATATATGGGTGGTTTCATCTCAAATCGTGCAGGCAAAAAGGGTCGAATTTTTAATTTCGCTGAAAAAAATATATGTTATGGCGTCGTCTCTAAAAACGCAGTAGCCACAAACGGCAAGTCCGTCGGATTTTTTGTTCTCGACTTACGAATTTTAAAAGAGGCCGCGGCGGAAAGCAGTGTTTTTCACATCCGTCGTGGGTCGGATGTTTCGCTCGATCTCCCGTCGTGGATTTTCAGTCCACAATATATTAACTTTTTTCAAGCACTCTGTCAGCACAGGTAAAAGGCTCTAATACCATGAAATAATTTTAGGCGTTTTGCTTTTTTTCTGTAAAAATGTCAAAAACGCCCCCTCGGTCAATTGTTGACGAACTTTGACAATTAAATACTGGCGATCTACTTGGGTTACATCAATATTTTTTATGTCTATGGAGAGCCCAAAACACGCTCTTTATAGATATTATAAAATGATTTACCTGTATTAAATAGCCTTTGCGGGACGTTTACGTTAATGTTATGCGAAAACCAAAAAGTACCAATTTTAAGATCGATTTTCTCAAAAAACCCATTTTTTATTTTTTTATTTTTTGTTAAAATGTAGATATGATAGTTGTCTACTCGAAAAGCAAGTCGAGAAAGTGTATATTTTGTTTGTATGTTTTATATTTAAGCATCAATATCGTACAAAAACGTGTTTTTACGGCTTGAAACGGACTTGCGAATTGCGCGTCTTCACAAACTTGGAAATATTTTTGACTTTTTTCAACGCACCCACATAAAAATGAAATACAGTAGTTCCACCCTGTTATATTTATTGATCATTTAAACTTTTATTATAGGCGGCAAGCTACATTGGAGCAGTTCAAAAGAGAAAGCAACACTTCTTAACAGACCAGCAGCCGTCGTAAATTTTAATGATATAGAAATCGGCAGTACGTCCTATTGATTCGGGGCCTTCATTGGCCTATATCAACGTCCCGCCCTTTCGGAACCAGCAGATGACCACGACCTTTCGCGCTCGTTGTGTTAGATAGGACGGCCCGTGACAGTAAAGCGAGCAGCGCACCCTGTGTCACGAGGAGTGAAATGGTACGAGATGTGTCGTTGACGCGGCGAACAATTCCTCAGGGAAGATGGGGCACTTCTGCATTTGAGAAAAAACGCTTGAGTTGCGTTCATTCGGCCTTTAGAATAACGGACATCACAATTATATTTCAATGCGACGCGCCGGAGAGCTATAAGAGCAATTTCAAAAACAAGGCTGAAGCCCCGCCTCTCCCTAGGCCTTGGGCGCTTCGCAAAAGATCCGTCGATGACGTCACGCGTACAGCGACTTTCTTTCGCGATTTTCTCGCGTTTCACCGCTACTTGCTGCAGCAAAGGGTTCGAGTTTTCGGGTTCACGGCGTAAAAATACACTAGAACTCACTTCTAACTCATTTTTTTCAAAGAAGCTCCCCATCTTCCCTTTAAGTTGACGGCCACCCAGGAGTAGTCAGTCAGTCAGAGTATTGCAGAAGGGGAAAGCAAAGTAACTGTTGCCCGGGAGGATGAGAACACCATGGCCTTACAATATCGACGGTCAACAACAGTTCTGCCTGCCAAAACAACGCCGCGTGCGAGCTAAAACCGGCGGCGCGGGACGAAAATCACGCACGCACACGAAGATGGGCCGGTTTTGTTAGGGATGTCGGAGATTTTTAAACCAGCCATCCGTGCACGCGTGACACGATACCGCGTATTTGCCCAAGCTTCGAACGCCCTATCCTAGAAATGGCCGTGCTCTGCAAAGTGGTTGTCATGTGCTTGTCCTCCGCGTTTTATTCTTTCACTTTTATGTACTCTATCTCCCTCCGCGGAAATCCGAGAGCACCGAAGGGTTATTTTTTTTGGAAACAGCAAAGCCCGGAGACTAGCATCAAAAACGAGCGTGTTGGTAAATATACTTGTGTCTATTCTGCCCGGAGACTAGTTGGGTCGAAGTCAGCCTCCTTGGTAACTATAACCGTTTGTGAAGAGTGGTCTTCTCCGAGATAAAAAGTTAGCGCCGGCTGACGTGTTCTTTTTTTTTTGTAAAGGGAAGGGTTAAAGAAAATGTTTGAGTAACTGCATGCAGTAACTACCTCGAAAGCTCCTCTCCCGATATGAAGCTCGAGGCATGTTACGTCTCGGTTACCTTCTCGCGCACCGCTGCTCGAAACTATTCTTCACTTTGTTCCGCACAGCCACGACGGATGTGCGGAACAGAGTGAAGAATAGATTCGAGCATCATCTGGACGCCATCATCCTGCCAGGCTTCAGTGTCATGGGACTGGACTCGGCGTCGGTCAGTTAAGACTTTTTTTAATTTCATTTCGTGTGTGTTTTTTCGTTCCGCTGAACTTTGTTTCTCGGGTGCGGTTCTGCTGGAATTTTTTTATGTTTCGTTACTAACTGTTTGTTAGCATCGTTTACTTATTGGGTTTGTTTCTTCACGGCGTAGCGGCCTGACGGTGCTGTAGAGAGCGTGTTCGCACGCATTTGGTTGTGTCCCGTTCAGGGAATGCCCGGAGGAGTTGGTTTTTGTTCTTGCCGTGTGCGGCTGAGTTTTTCTGTCTTAATTAACTTTTTTTCCCTTTACGTGTCGTTGACTTCTTTGTCTGACCAGGCGTGGACCTATCGCCTTGCCACGGCTCGAACATAAATCTTTTATTTTTTACCGCAATTTTCGTTAAGATCGTAGTTGGGTAATTTTATTCTTATTTATTTATTTTTATTCCCTACCCTTCTCCGTGACAATCTCTCCGTGTGTTTCGGATCGTTTCTGTGTCATCAGTTTTGTGTATTACGGAAGTTAAAGGATATTCCCTGGTGATCTGTGCTATGTGCGGTGAACAAACCCTAGCGTTTGGTTTCGGAAAGAATTGTATATAATGGATCAATGACGTGGTGACTTTTCATGTCTTGGTAATATGACAGCTAATAGCTAGTCATAGCTAGTTTACAGTGAAAGTTTTATCAATCGAAAAAATACAACGTCTGTGCCTCTTCGATATTGAAGGTCTACTAGGCCTGCTGATTTGATTAGAAATGTTTCTCGTGGTTTCTCGCTCTTTTTCAAAACATAAAACACTATTCAATACCACAAAATGCGTTTATAATTGATTAAAAACTTACAACTATGCTCAATTTACACCAGCTAGCCTGCACCCTCACCATTGCTTCATTCAGAAAACTTTTTTACAATTCATAGAAGCGCACGTTTTTTTTTTTTTGTCTGACTTAGGTCTTGCAAAACTAAGACGTCTTTTTCCGATATTGAGGCTTAAATATAGAACATACAAACAAAATATACACTTTCTCGACTTGCTTTTCGAGTAGACAACTATCATATCTACATTTTAGCAAAAAATAAAAAAAATAAAAAATGGGTTTTTTGAGAAAATCGACCTTAAAATTGGTACTTTTTGGTTTTCGCATAACATTAACGTAAACGTCCCGCAAAGGCTATTTAATACAGGTAAATCATTTTATAATATCTATAAAGAGCGTGTTCTGGGCTCTCCATAGACATAAAAATATTGATGTAACCCAAGTAGATCGCCAGTATTTAATTGTCAAAGTTCGTCAACAATTGACCGAAAGGGCGTTTTTGACATTTTTGCAGAAAAAAGCGAAACGCCTAAAATTATTTCATGGTATTAGAGCCTTTAACCTGTGCCGACAGAGTGCTTGAAAAAAGTTAATATATTGTGGACTGAAAATCCACGACGGGAGATCGAGCGAAACATCCGACCCACGACGGATGTGAAAAACACTGCTTTCCGCCGCGGCCTCTTTTAAAATTCGTAAGTCGAGAACAAAAAAATCCGACGGACTTGCCGTTTGTGGCTACTGCGTTTTTAGAGACGACGCCATAACATATATTTTTTTCAGCTGAAATTAAAAATTCGACCCTTTTTGCCTGCACGATTTGAGATGAAACCACCCATATATATAAAACAACGACGCGTTGGCCAGAATCTGCGAGAAGATTTGGAGAGTGAGTATATATATATATATATATATATATATATATATATATATATATATATATATATATATATATATATATATATATATACTCTCCAAGCCCGCGAATTCTGGCCGACGCCTCGTTGTTTTTTCTTGGAATAGACAATTTGTTCTATTACCCAAGCATCAAGGAGAATGCAGGAATTGGTGTTCCACGCGCCACACACGCACGCCTTTCCCGTACGAAAGATTCGAAGTAAAAACCAAAATAAAGTGTTGAGGAACGCGCGTGCAAGATGCCATTTGTTTTAGGTATTTGCTTTAGAAAAGTTACTACTGCTGAGGCCAGCACGTGCGGCGCGTGGGAACAATCCCTGCATTCCCCTTGATGCTTGGGTAATAGAGCAATAGGCCTTATTCGCGGCCCCGGTAGCCGCGCGGTCAATGTGACGTGAAAATCCTTTCCAGAGGTCGTCAACGCCTAAGAGAAGCTTAGAATGTGGATGAACCTTCAAGCGACGCAAGTGAAAAGGGACCGTCAGAAACAAGACTTCAGAAAATTACAGCTCCAGCCACCTGCTGCACGAGTGGAAGGCCCGAAGTTCAAACACGGAGTCTTCACGGCAGCGGCAGCAGCAGTTGCACAGGGAGAAACAAGGAGACGGCATGGCTGTTTAAATCGACCGGAAAATTCTCTTGTCTCCCGTGCGAAACGGCGCCGTGTTGTTTGAAGACCGGTGGCGTCGCGGCGTTTCCATAGGAGCTAAGCCTTTTTCTTTCTTTACTTTTTCCTCGGGTAAGTTCGTTCTTTGCAAATTTTACCAAAGAAATGCACCATCTGTGGGCACGCTGCACAAAATCGTAGCGCGATAGGTTAAGAAACCGAATTTTTCCGGTCGATTTAAAGAGACTCGCCGTCTCCTTGTTTCACCCTGTAGTTTAAAAACAGAAAAAAAGAGGAAAAACTGAGAGGCGTGGCTTGCAACGCGTTTCCTTGGGACGCACACTTCACCGGGCCGTTCTCACCGAGTTATCGCTTAAATACACATCATGTGGTTGTGCTTTTTTTTTTTTTGCTCTATGAGAAAAGGTTTTTGTTTCGACGAAGACGTAGATTTCTGCTGAATGAAAAGAAATTTTCTGGAGGGATTTTGTTGATTTTAGGACTATATATAAACTGTAAATGACTTGCGGGCTTAATAATTCGCGATTTAGGTGAAAGCTCAAGTTTTGGAATAATTCGCGGGTTCTCATTTTCGCGATGCGGTGGGATCTCAATACAGATTCCAACAGGCACGTAGTCAGGGGGCGGCCCATAAAGCCCCGCACCCCCCCCCCCCCCCCCAGGAAAAAAAAAGAAAGAAAAAAGAAACAATATTCCATTTTGTTGGGACCTCCTTTCGCCCCTCCCCCTCATACAGCATTTTGTCATGGGCAGGCCCCACCCGAAACAAACTCCTGGCTACGCCTCCCAGTTCCAATATGCTTACATTTTACCGGAATGGTTCATCGGTTGATCTATTTTCCGCGAATTGTAGCCGATTGTCGAAATTCGCGAAATTTAAGTCAGTTTACAGTGTGTGATATATATATATATATATATATATATATATATATATATATATATATATATATATATATATATATATATATATATATATATATATAGAGAAACCTGGATAAAAAAAGGCACTCACGAGTAACAAATATTTAAAAAAAAGGTGTGCACTTAATAGCTGTATCAGAAGCGACGGGACTAGGCGATGCGAAGCGTTTCGGGCCTGGTAGGTCCTCTTCAGTCGCAACACTGAGTACTTGTCTCGTTCTTTAAGCAAAAAAAAAAAAAAAGAGGGCACGTGCAACGCTGCAACCATCCATGTTGCACGTGCGTGCCTAGACGCTTATTTCAATATTAAACTATGATTCGCGAAGAAGTGTTTAAGATGCTTACCAAGAGAAGAAAACCTGCCAAGGTCAATATCTCGCTTAATAGTCAGATACGAGTCGATACGAAGAAAATAAATGTAAATTAGTTTTGGCAAAAAAACAGTTTTGAGGGGCATCTGGTTGGCGTAAAGCCAATACCTAATGCCATTCTGAGCATATATATATATATATTTCTTTTTCCTCGTGTTGCTTTTAACGATTAAATTAAAAAGCAAAAAGAGAAAAAAAACAGCGCGGCATTGATTAGAAGATTTATATTAAATATCAAGAAAAAGAAGGTAACATTCGTTTTAATCTGTTAAGGCCCTTCGGTTCTAGTGTATTAAATTTATGAATAAACTGAAATTCCTTTTGTTTTTGGTTTCTAGATGCTTCTAAAATTAGCTTTAAGTATAATAAAACGGAAATCTGAAATACCATTATTATTGCGGATTTCAAGCGACGAGAAACTGGTCCTGATGCAAGTGTACGAAAATGACTTTTATGCAAGTTCATACGTTTATCTGATAAGCGGATAAAATATCTTTTGAACAGCTCTACGTAATTCCTTACGTTATCATTTTGTTTATCCAGTGGAGGTGTCTAAAATGATTTTCGTTTAAACAACTGCGGGAACCATTTCGCTTTTTTATATCGAATTATTTATTAATGGCAATGGATATCTTCTATTTACAACATCTTCACCCAATGTGCGAGCTTTATCTTCAAAATCAGTGTCCTCTGAACATAAACGTCGCAAGCGTAGCATTTGACCATATGGTATGCCTTTCTTTAACGGTGCGGGATGATAACTATTATTATGGAGGAATCGACGTCTGTTCGTGGGCTTTCTATGCGTTCTTAAACTATATCCTGTAATCTTAAGTTTAATATTCAGAAAGTCTATTTCCGTATCAGAGTATTTATACGTAAATTTACTATGTGGGTTCAAATTGTTTGCAAAATAATGAATTAAAAAATTTGGCGCTCTCGTTTATTTTATATAATAGGGTGGTTTCATTTGAAATCGAACACGCTTGTCGGGGTAAAAAATCGTTGAGTGGAGCAGGGGTGAAAATCTGTTTTTTTACTCCGTGATTTTTCTACCCAGTTCTGTACGCTCGTATGAATACGGGAAGCATACAAAAACTCACAGTGCTTTTTGTGCTCTTGCATGTTATTTTCACTGTTTTTTAATTGAAAGGAATTTTTTTTTTTGTTTATTGAGATAAAAAATGCCAAACATCGTTTCTTTGACAATCCGGTGACATCTTCAGAGCCTTGTAACTCATGAGTTATTATATTTGTCGCTTACACCAAATACTATGCGGGTGTAGCCCTATACATGGGCTATCGACGGGCATAAGTTTAGTTTTTTTTATTTTCACTGCATTTTTTATGATAAAATTTGAAATATCGTCGAAAATGCAATTAACCGATAATTTGAACCCACTTTATCGAAAAATGCCATTTTTTATTTCGTTCAATTTATAATTATTGCTGCCGATCATATGGAACTTTTAATTGGCTTGATGTGATCTCCCCTTTTTTTGTTGTATCTTCTCTAGAAGGAATCGGAATCGCTCCTATGTGACAATGCGGTGACAACTTCAGAGCCTTGAACTCATGAGTTATTATATTTGTCGCTTACCAAATACTATGCGGGTGTAGCCCTATGAATAAAATATTGACGGGCATAAGTTAAGTTTATTTTATTTTCACCTAATTGTAATATAAATTCAAAATATCGTCGAAAATGAAATTAGCCGATATTTTGAACCCATTTTATCGAAAAAGGCCATTTTTTATTTCGGTAAATTTTTTTATTATTGCTGCCGATCATATGAACTTTTAATTGGCTTGATGCGATTTCCCCCTCTTTTGTTGTATCTTCTCTAGAAGTGATCGAAATCGCTCCCACGTTCTCAGAACGACCAAACGCAGTTTCCGCAGGTCGGCTTCGCTGCTAAAACTATACTGCTTATTTGTGTGTTCAAATGAAGCGGGTAAATTTATTTTCATCGAGAACACTCGTGCTCGGCTACATTTTATATTTTCTTAATTTTTTAATGATAGCAACTGACATTCCTTAGTCCGATCGTTAGCGGTGCAACGGATGTTCCATTATCCGTTGTCTACACTCTTAATCTGGGGCCACCTAGGGAGCCACCTGTAGACGTGACAAATGAGATCCAACTTGTCACGGCAAATTTTGGGGCCGCCTAAAATTGCCAGCCCGTTTGCCGTCGCCTTTTTAGGTGGCCCCAAAATTTGCCGTGACAAGTTGGATCTTGCCGGCCCGTTTCCAGCT
>JAZHYW010054198.1:0-39798 GCA_037355805.1 Ixodes ricinus | reverse complement strand
GAGTATCCGGGAATAGAAATACTGAGATACAAGTATTTTAAAAACAAAATATAGATACTGAGACAGCTTTTATGTAATTTATGTAACAGGATATTCCTAACATACGTCGGCGGAAACGGCATAAAGTATCCCGGAATACAAATATGGATCCATGCAGAAATGATTTCTTTTTCACGAATGATGGTAGGAACGAAGGGTGCAGTTCATATACCGAATGCAAAAGGTAGTCCTTGTGTTTTTGTCTATGTGTCAGTTTACGCACGTCTTCCTACCTCGAACCCGTCATCTATTCACGGCTGTCATCCCGAATGCCTCTAAAAAAAAGCACGATCGCTCTTTGTGACCTCCATACGTACTGGACGCCAGCGACTGCTCGACATGCTTGAAAAACGGCGTCTGTCCGAAAGGAAGCTTGTTTTGTTGTGAGAAAACGTCTTTCGAATAAAGTGCGTCACCCAGGGCGGGAAGGTTGGACAGAACATGTTGGAACATAAGCTCTCCATAAAAGCTATCTACTGTTCATCACTGATGCTTTCTCCTCTCCTCGCCTTTTCGCAGCGTTCGCTGGGAAAAGGATAGAGGGCTTTGTGGGAGGAGTTTATTATGCAGTAACCTTTTTTCAAGCCACGTTTGCTTTTTTTTTAATTAGGCATTTGCTCTATGGAAAGAGACTTATGCGGTAGGTTTTCAGTTTATTGTAAAACCCAAGCGTTAATTTTCGACAACAAATATAACGAGATGCAAAAGCCTGGTAGAGTTTCGCGATACCTTCGATACATCGTAAAAGTATTTCGCTACTAAGATACAAATACATTCTTCAAATGTACCTCAATACATAAATACAGATACTTGGAAGTATCTCCAAGATACTATTTTACGATACAGATGCATGGCAATAATGACCTGCCGGAGACCAGGGCGGGACGGGACACGAGTGCTGAGTCAGCGTTACCTCGTGTTTAGTCAGTCAGGAGACGAGTTTCAGCTCAACTCTGACGCTGCTCTCGTGTCCACTTCCTTTTTACCTTTGTGCCTGCTTTATGGTAACGCAGAGCGATCCTTAGGCATAATAGGTGTGGGTGCATGACAAGGCCTTGGCTCCTTGGTGCACAACGGACACAAGTTCGTGTGACGCTTTCCCGTTACAAGAAGTGCATTACGGGAAACTGCTAGGGCTCAGCCATATAACACATCCCACGTAAAAAAATAGAAAAAGCTAGGGTTTTTGGTAAACAACACTTCGAGAAAACATTTGAGTACTTATTTGTCTCGAAGGGTATAGTTGCTTTTCTGCCCGTGTGTGCGGTGATCGTTTGTTTACTCTGTTTTCTTACCGTTGAGGAGAACCTGTCCTTTTTTGCTTTTTCGCCTAACTATGGTGCTTGGAAGGCGTTTCCGGTTTTTGTGTTTACCACGTCCCTGAAAAGTAGCCCCTTGAGTTCCGCCTGACGACCTAATAGAAGTGTAATGTCGTTGCCGGCCGCGATTTCGGTGTTTTCACAGCAGCGGTGGTGAGGCACAGGCTTGCTCTGCCGCAGGTAGGCTTGACAGTATACAGCAGCCACGAGTTTGGACTCTGAGACGACAGGGACACTCACGTGCGCTCGTACTTCTTGACGGGATTTCTAGCACCAACCGCCAGGATCGCGACGTCCGACAGCATGACACGGATGGATGAATGCAGCCGCCCTTTGTAACGGGCGGCTGCTTGCGCCACCTAGCCTAGCAACAAATTACATCACGCCGGCTGTCGTGATGTCATTTGTTGCGTCTTCAGGACAACTTTCGACGTGTAGGCGGGATAGAATCTAAGGACACCAGGCGAAGATGCGTTGCAGACATCGTAACCTTACTGTCGCTTCCCATCAAAGATCGTTACTGCTTCGTAAGCGAAGAAAAAGAGAATAGAGGCACCCCGTTCAATCTGCGAGGCGGCTCCACGTCATTTATATATTAGGATTCTCGACTCTGAGTCAGGGCATGAAAGGTTGACTCAAAAGTACACTTATTCCTTCCTTAATTTAGTGAACAAAACTAGAGCCCTTCGGTGTCTACTCAATGCGGTTATTCAACCCAAAGCAAGCGATAGAAGCAAACTGTTTGAACCCCCGTGTGGTAACTTCGTAGTTACATTCAGCTTGACGGCTCAACTGATGCTAGCTTATTTATATTTAAAAACATAAAACAGAAAAATGGAAAAAGGGAACTTAAAAATTTGTGATCGTTTGGTCAACAGTATCTAGCGTCATAGGCCTGTCCTTCGTTCGAATCCCTGATTTAACCTCTATACTTTCGCGTACAGTGCTCCTCCAACTTAACGCCACCACTCGGTTACCTAAATATTGATGTATTGCGGGCTACTCAACCTAAATTGATCACTTAAGAGCTGGATTCTCTTCACCAGGCAGGGTTGTGATCGGGGAGTCAAACCTTTACGACGTAGTTTGACGGATAGACCCAGGGATGCCCAAAAGTGCCAAGAACGGACTACCTCGTGACGGCGTTGAAGGGCGATGCAACAATTTTTGTACTTTGCGCAAATACCGCTTAGAACGGATCCCTGACGCTAATGACCTGTGAAACGCGCGTTCGTTTTTCACCCCACGCAATAGAAGTCCCAGAAAAAAATTAAAGAAAAACGAGCAGCGTTCACCCCCTCAACTCGCAGCCAGAACAAGGAACCACGTGATCCGGAGCCGATTATATGCCGCCAATGTTGATCATAGCCACGCGCTGGGGTTGGCAAAGCACAGGACACGCGCTGAGTTCCTGACATTGTTATGGCTCGGCTATTGTCGTCGTTGCAGCGATTGGACACGGGCCACTACCCGAATGCTTCTCGAGCTAGTAATTATCACGAGCCCAAATCGAGTGCCCACGCAATGCTCGGGTCCAATCTATGAACCGCATTCAAATATCGTCACTTGGGGTGCACTGCGATTCCCACGTTACGTCATCAAATTTCGCAAAGGAGAGATTGAATGAAAATGATCGTTTTTGTCCTTGAAATTACACCGCAACGAAGGAGTTTCTTGGCCAGTGACGTTGCGTGCGAGTATCCTTGAGTCCCACTAGTGCCAGTAAGCTCGTTTAAAGTGGAAAACATTCAAATTGAATATCGTTGCACCGCTTAGTTTGGGCAGTGTTGTACGTAATAGGGCGCGATTGTTGGATAGCGTACTTCCAATTTCCACCGGAGATGTTCCCCTCCAGTTCACACTTCAGTAGATATCTCTCAGCTAGCTGAGTGAAGAGCTGCCCCTGATGTGCATCAATCTTGGGGTTTCGCGTCACTTTTCCGGCCCCACCAGGTTCTTCGAGCACGTGTGCGTGTACTGCGGCAACTTCGCCGACCTCATTCCGGTGTCCTTCGTGCTGGGCTTCTACGTTTCGGTGGTGGTGAAGCGCTGGTGGGACTCTTTCTCTTCTATCCCCTGGCCGGACACCCTGGCCTTCTTCGTCAGCACGTTCCTGCAGGGACAGGTAGTACACGACCAGACCTGCCCACTTGTCACCTCCTGCTGCTGCTGCAATTTTGCCGTCTGCTTCCCCGCCATTCTCGACGTCTGCTTGGTCGGCTGCTCTCCTGTCTGCTTTTGTCGCTCCATGTGGGACTACAGACGCTTTTGGACAGCTCTGCATGGGCACTGCTACAACCGCCTTCCCTCTTTTTTTTTCCTTTTATTCCGGTCACTTCATCACTGCGGTAAAATCACAAGTTATTAGCTTTCTAGACGCCTTACTGTGCTTGTTCTTAATGTGGGATTTCCTGCAGGCTCCTCAACGCCCGCCTCAATGCTCGATATGTCGCTAAGGTAAGAGAAGGTCAGACAATGCGCGGCCATGCTAATTTTGATTGCGTATATACTTTCCATCTCGGCACTAAACAACTGCAGTGAAGACCAAGACACGGGCACGAGCGCGTGGCTCTCATGCCCTTGTGCAAACAAAAGCATACTGCTGAGTTAGGCTCGCGCGCCTTTGTTCTTACCGCAGAAATTTGTGAGGAGTATAGACAATTGCAAGCATGGCGACCGACTGGTGCCCCATGCGTGCAAGCACGGGCAGCGTGCGCGTCAACGTAGCGTTGGCAAGCTTGCAATTGAACGTTCTTTCCCGCACGCGCAGAGGCACGGAGGCCGTCGGTTGCCCAGTTTTTGATCGTCTGTAGACGCTTGAAAGCAAGGAGACTGGCCGCCGCCATGTCTCTGCTCGTGCGGACGAGCCCGTGCAACTGCAAGCTTGCCAAAGCTATGCTCACACGCCAGCTGCACGTGCTTGCACGCATGGGGCACCAGTCGGGGCGCCATGCTTGCAATTGTCTATACTTTGTTTCACCTTTTGTTGTACCCGCAGGAAAGGCTACAAGCGCGAGCTCCTTGCTCTAGGGCACATCTCGGCGGCACAAGCTCTCGTGCACCAAGGGCAGCTGCCAACGCTATGAGCTCGCGCTTCTAGCCTTCGCTGCGGTACAACATAAGGTGAAACGGAGTATATTGCGCGCGCGCAGCTGGCCAAGTAGTCAGCGCGCGCGTGGCCTAACGGCTATCGTGCCTGCCTCCCACGCGAAAAGCCAAGGTTCGATTCCTGTTAGCGACGTGTCTTTTGTTTATCCCTGCATTTTAGTGTTCTGGCAAATTCGAGAATCCTGGTGTTTGTTCGAGGTGCGAATGTTCTACGCGTCGAACTTTCTGCGCCGATTATTCCAGAAGCTCACGCGTGCAATACATAAGGGGCTTCGCGAGCGAGCCAGAGTCAGTTTTTCGCCTCACCGTTCGATCCTGCTGCTTCGCCGCTTTCGACGCCCGCGACGCTCTGTTATTATCTTTTGTTTCCTTTTTACTTTTGGGCACAAGTTCGCCCCATTAAACGTTTAGTTTTTTCAGTTATTATCGCCTCAGCACTTGTCATTCGTGACAATATACGCGGCGAGAAGTTTGAGTTTCGCCGACTGGTGGAATTTTTCGCAGCCCATAGTGAGGATACCTCAACTTCTTCGGTGCAAGCACGTGCAATGCCAAGCTTCTATGCACTATGAAAATTAAAACATAACCGCGTGTAGCACGTGCACTGCCCATAGTAAAGCAGAGTGGGAGAGTTTGGCCATACATTGGCTTGGATAGGCGAGCATCTCGGGGCCAACAACTGTAAAGTTCCTCCTTCATGTTTCAAAAGTCGCGCAAGGTTCGTTGATGCACGAGGCACGTGCAACGTGCAGCCCTTGGGAAGATCATGGCGGCACAGCGCAGCACTGGGGTAACTGAGCTAGATTTCAGACGCCATGAATTTCCCAGAAGTGGGGCGCGGCACGTGCCTCGAGCATTTCTACAACAATGAATGGCGCCACTTTTTCCAGGATAGAGGGGCTTTAAACAGCAGGCCGCGCAACAACCCCTAGCAGTGATCATGAGCTCTAAAAACGCGACACAACTAATTTAAGCCGTTTAGCTACAGTGTACTAGAATACTTGGGTAGTGTTGGGACCGGAGGGGCTCGCCTGAAGCGCGTGGTATTGATCGCGACAGGTGTCGACACCGGCGCGTTATCCGGAAGGTGTGCGCATGCGCGGCTGCACGCGCGATGAATATGAATCTTTGGTGCCGCTTTGGTGGAGTGCACATAGAATTTATGATACAGCTACGACCTGCCAGCGGTCGTTCCGCGGCATCAATTACGCTGCGGCACGATCGTTAGCAACATGGTGCTTCAATGTATTGGACGGTACAAGCTACATTACCCTTCCTTTACATAAAACCAATTGCGACTTTAAAGAAGCGGATTGCAAGTTGTTTCAGCGTAGAATTAGCTGCGACTTTCGGTTTGTCGGATGGTGAGCATTTTAAAGGAAATGCCCGTGTCCTTGGTCGCAAAGGCCGTACATTAGATATTTGAAAGGAATATCTAGAAACTCCGGAAGCAGTTTTTTTTTCCTATCTTATTTTATAATGGAACGAAACGGCACATACTAAAGTCCGAGATTGTTTTAGTATGTTTTTAATACCCCAGGTTAACTTCTCTGTCTTCTTTTCTGCCCGTCTTCTTTTTCTTGACATTAATCAGCTCGCTTCACTTGTCACTCATTCTTGTGTTCATTTATGCGACGAACCACCCAAGGGACTGTCGCAAAGGTGTGAGAATCTTTTATTTCTTCACGGCTACCACGATCATCCGAGGACCACCCGACGTTCACTTGTAAGAAATGGCTTATAAGACGTGACAATTTTTATCACGCGTCTTAACATTGAACTTAAGAAAAAAAAAAAAAAACTGAGACAACGGGCTGAACAAGTAATGCTTTATAAGATTCAAAGAAGAAAACAAGCAACTATTTCACATCATTTTGACCAGGAAACAACAGCACACGTAATTAAGGCAAGGTAAAAGTTGCAATAGTTTACAGCACGGCATTGAAATGCATGGTTACAATGTGCGGCGCATACATGGTTACAATGTGCAGCACATACATGGCCCTGAAGGTATACTTGGCATGCCACATCAGGTAAGTTGTCGAAACAAATGAACACCGCCCTTTCGATGCTGATCTTGTTAGACTTCGGCTCAAGAGCAGTCTCCAAATAAGCAACACCGTCGAAGTTGCTGAACTTGTGAAATGCCCAGTAGAGAGTTGGCATAGTCAGGGAGCCTAGTGCGTCGCGATCGATGCCTTGTGGGATCACGGCAGGAGCTTCGCTGTTCACCACTGGTGACAACGGGTCAGTTTCCCGAGCGAGCCGCGCAACGCTTTGCAACGATGGGCTCTGGTAGAACTTGCCTTCCGCTTCCTTTCCTCTCGTTCTGCAGGAAGGTCATCACTCAGGTCCTGGGGTACACCTGGCAGCAGAGTCGGTACCGCGTCTGGCGTAAGCGCTGGGTGTCCACGAGGGATTCTCACTTCCTTTCCCGCCGATGTTGTGGACGTAGTCTCGAAGGATGAAGCGGGGCTTGAAGTGCAGCCTCGCAGACAGCGCTTGTTTCTTCAAGACGCTTGTCCGATCGCTGCAGACTCTTCTCCCAAAGATCATTTTTGGCTCTGTCCTTTGGAACGCCGAAAAGGGACGCCGTTTTCACTCCTTTCACTCGGATGAGGCCCGTTTTGCAACCAGGTGCAGAGCAAGAGTTCTGTCGCTGTTTCGCCGGCGGCATTTCGGCACTACCCTTACGCGTTCACCATCCGCAAAATCAGAACACAAGATTCAAGCATATTACGATCGAACACACGGAACTATAAAGTCGTGGTCCCGACAGGCGCACCGCTCGAAGTGGAAAACACACGGAACTATACTCTGTTTCACCTTGTGTCGAACCGCAGGAAAGGCTACAAGCGCGAGCTCCTTGCTCTAGGGCCCATCTCGACGGCACAAGCTCTCGTGCACCAAGGGCAGCTGCCAACGCTATGAGCTCGCGCTTCTAGAATTCGCTGCGGTACAACATAAGCTGAAACGGAGTGTATAAAATCGTGGTACCGACACGTGCACCGCTCAAAATAAAAAGAAACAAAAGGCGGGCTGCGCGATGTTTTCCGGATAACTCGACTACAGCGCCGCCACGAACTGTCAATACACGCGCCCTCACGAGCTCCGTTGCCGAGCCGCTCCGGTCCCAACACTACCCAAGTATTCCTGGTACACTGCAGTTTAGCGCCGCTCGAGTAAGAGGTATAACCCTTGGTGACGAACGTGCCGTCCAGGCGATGTAAAGGTTACGCGAGCGTGAGTCGCTTTGAATAAAGCCGTGGCGGCTGCACGAGCGCTCGCGCAGCAGGTGTTCTAGTCAAGGCAGTCAAGGCTGGCCGCTCGCGCAGCCAGCCTTCGCGGTCAGTCCATGCTAGGGTGAGACGAAGCATAGAAACAGCGTTTTAACTGAGACGGGAAAGAAAGCACTGCCAAAGTCAGCGCACAGAGCCGAGCGGGACTCCGCGTCTCAAGACGCTCGCGCGCCCCACTGCACTGTTTTCTTTCAGCCAGTCTCAGCTGAGACGCTGTTCTAGCAAGCCGGCCCTGGGCTAACTGTCACCGAGAGGCCGAGATTGAAGGCTTCTATTTCACGCTTTCAATGTCGCTTCCAATATTGTAATGTCGCGGTCTGTTGATTGGTCGACGCTGTGTCGCACCGTTAGTTTTCGCTCTAACCGCGGGGGAGTATTCGGCGCTGGCGGTAGCCTGTGCTCCGCCCATTGGCCAAACTCTCCTAACATATGGCTCTGTAGTGAGGGCAAACAGAAGCGCCCCTAACGAGCTTCTCACCGCGAATAGGTACAGCGTCTAGAGCTCCATCTATATAATGTTGTACAGTGAAAAGCGCGGTTACATGTGCGTGGATTTAGGAAGTACTGTGATTGCGCGAGAGCTCGAGCACGGCCGCCAGATCCAAGTTCCAGGGTGCGGCGGTCACAGCACGTGCAAACAAATTATTTAGCAGAGCGTTGCACCCGTGCCTGCGCATATTCAAAACGCTGCACAGCTCGCGAAAAAAGGTTTGTTAGAAAAGTGATAGCTTTGAAAAGACACACGCCCCGATGTTTGCACCGGAGCTCCTGAGAACGGAGAGTCAGTTAACAGGAGTCACGTGGTCACGCAATATCACGTCACGTGACGTTATTGTGTGACGTAAAACCACGACGGGTTACGTCTTCTATACGTATACTCCGTCCGTGACGTCACATCTCTCTTACGAATCAGGCCCCAGGGCACGAGCCAATAAACAGCTAAGAAGAAACCGCAGATAAACACTAATTAGCAGGAATTGCGAAAGCGGTAAACAAAAAAAAAATTGTATGCTTCTTTTTTCTTTTGTCTTCGTTAGATGTGTGCTTCAATGTCTCTTTCACAATGCGCTACCTTTTTATTTTCTGAATGCGCATTTTAATTAACTTGTATGCAGAATCTTTGCCCAGTCACTCTCACCCGATGTTTTCTAACTGATAATGCTAGTATTATAATTATTTTGATTGTAACGGAAAAACAAACTCCTTAAGTGTTTTTACATATGCTAAGCCTTTCAAGCGCTTCTCAGCCGGGCGAAAAATGACGACTCGCTGGGCTGTCGATGCATGCGCGTCTCGTGATATTTTTTACATTTGACCTACAGCGCGCGCTCCGAAGGCATTGCATGCAGCCCGCTAGACAAATACGCCAGCGTGCAGAGGCCGTATATATGGAATGGCAAATATCTTACACCTCCTTTCCTATTTATGACTAGGGATAGGAGCCGGCGGATGAAAGCGAGCTATGCATTATTAAAAAGCTTCTTATCGACATAAGCACTCCATAGCACGCACTTGAGTACTCCGAATCTCTTAATCCGCGCTCACACACATCGCACAGTCTGCAGATTCCTTGTACCACATTGGTCATACCCTCTGCAGACATGTAAGAAGCATGCAGTGCTTCCAAGACGCTTGGGGCGTGTCTGCCGATAACTCTGTCATGCATGGCTGCAGCGAACACGCTGTCTTTTGCATGATGTATGACAGAAAATACAAGACGAAAGCATGGACTCCAGCACGGGAGTTCGCGCAGCACTTGGAAAGTTTCGGACAGAGGAGCAGGGCCACAGACTTTTCGGGTGAAGGTTGTCTCCCGGCGCTTGTCAAGACACGCAGCATTCTTCCTCGCTCCCAGGAGCAAAGATTGAACATTTGACCGGAGATATTTGTACGCCCCAAATAAAATAGACTCGAGTCGAGCGAACACTCGCGCTGCCGTACTCGCAGCACTGTCCCAGGGATGACTTGCAACCTGCGCAAAGTCAAAGAGAGAACTCGGGCGTCAACTTGGAGCATTGTTCGGCCGACTATTTTCCTGTTTTTTTTGTTTTTTACGTATTATCGCGAGTTGAGAATGCCGTTAAATGTTCGCGTTGAATTGTGAAGATTACCATACGGTGTCTGGAATACGTCCTCAAATGTCGTCCCTCAATTTTCGCCTAATGAAGTCGCAAAAGTGCCACCGTTGTTGCCTGTCGTGATCCTGAGGAGCGAAGGTGGGTGCTGAAGACGCCTGTTCTGCTGGATGTCGCTCCTAGCTTGCCAGTCGACGGATGTCGCTCCCTAGCTGCCAACCGCAAGGATAGCGGCTTCCGAGAGCATGACACGTCGGTTTCTGTGACGCGATCTGTCGCCACTTTGGGACCAATTACGATGCATGGGGCCGGTATGGGACGCTAAAGATATTCGTCGGAGGCGCCTTTTCAGGCAGCGTATATGGACGCTTCTGCCTGACGGTGTCCCATCCCGCCGGCAGGACGACCGCGGCCGTCTCATGCGTCGCACCATCATGCGGTACGCCAACCTGTCGTCGGTCATCACGCTGCGTTGCATCAGTCCTCCGGTCAAGAAGCGCTTCCCGACGCTCGACCACCTGGTGGACGCTGGTACGTCACCCGCCCGGTATATAGAGACGCTGCCTGCCTTTAGGTTAGAGCCACGAAACAAGACGCTTAGAGTATCAACACTCTATCTCCTCGATTCTCCTGTGGCCATTTTGATGCTTAGTACAAAGCGGGCAGCACTATTAGCGATCATTACAATCGCAAAATGCGACTTTGATGATCTTCAGATACGCTCTCCAGGAAGCACGGGGCAATGTCGTTGTACGTTGTCGAAAGGTGCTTTGACATTCCTGGAGTACCGAAAACAGTTTCTTGTGATTTCAGATACTGGTTCAGATAACTGAAAATGTGATTTTAAGGAACAACATGGCCGACGTGTTCTTTTTTTTAACCGTAGCTTATTTGATGGCTTTATAGCTGACATGGAGGCGACAGAAGCGCATCGAATTAGACCAATCAGGCAGATCCGATTTTCCTCTCTCTTCATATTCTACTCAATCACTATTGCCGAACCTTAACTCGATGGGTTGCGCTCGCATCCTCGTAAACATAGCCACTAAAGCTAAGATGCTAAAGATTAAGGGGATAGAAAAGGGGTGGTGGCAAGTTCAACAAATCGTTGTTTGGCAGCACTCAGATGAAAAGGTCGATCTTCAGATTCAGAGATGACGAGCGCGCATCTTCTGCGATTCGGCTGGAGACGAATGGCTTCCTAGCTGCTACATCAACGTAGATTTACATAATTACTTCTGAGAACCCACATGCATGAAAAACGTTCTGGTACGATAGCTTGAGGGATACCGAGTTTGGTGTGACACGCCGCGCCACCTAGCTCAAGATATTTGCAACACCGGGAAGGCCCTTTCGCCAGTCCTGCTTGCTCGTGGGGCTGTTCGTGCGTCATTTCGCTAAGGTGTTGATTCTAGAGTTGCCAACGCTGTATACATTGCTGACTACCGGACTGTAGCAACCTCGAAAATCCTGGCACGCGCGAAGCTCCGCAGGTCCCCGTCGAGGTCTTGGGAAACGCGATGCTGTCAGAGACGAATAAATGCCATAACACGCGTAAAAAGGCATTCAGTTCAGATAGCATTGCTCGAGATGGATTTCGATATTTGCTACTTGGCTCGATAATAAAATTAATGCGTTAGAAGCACAGCTTTGTATTTGGGTTCGACGAGAAAGAGTCGGATCAACCTCTTGACATCCTCACCCCTATCTGCTCTGCGGACACATGTTGTTCGATCGACATCTTGCGGACAGTCGCGCTAGTAGAGAGTTTGAATAGACCGTTTTCGTGCAGCCGTTTTGTTTTGCAAAGAGCGCAATCTCCACTGCGCATGCGCGGCCCATTCTGAGCTTGAGCGTAGTTACCTGAGGGAGCATTTTCTCTGCCGCTTCGCCGGTCGCATAGGAGACTTTCATTTGCGTCTTTAGAGTGATCGCGCAACCGGTCAAGATGGCTGCTGTTTTCTAAACATGTCTACGATTCTACGTTCGTCCTCGCTGCGAAAAAACACACTACTCAAAACCCTCGTCGACCAGCCCAGTAGACTTTCAAATTCCCAATTTAATAACGTTCCGTCCGTGTGGCGATGGGCTAATCAGTTGTGTTATCACTTTCGTGTCCCTGCCTGGGGTCTTGCCTCGATGGTGACGACACGCTGATGACGTGACGGTGGTCGCAGTGGTTGCTTCTTCACCGTGGTGCTAGAATGGTGACGAGTCCTAAGAGCGGCATCTCTGGGGTCCCCGTTTTACAGCGACAGCTGTTAGTGAGAACAGCCCAGAAAAAATTGCATGGTCGTCCTTCGTGAAAACTCCCAGTGACGTCATCAATCACGTGACCGCTCCCAACCGCTGCCGCCACCGCTGAGTAACAAAACATCCGACTGTCGAGCCGGATGCGAAGCAGTGACCTATGAATGCCATCATCCTACCTGCTGAGCCACCGACCGGAGAAACTTCAGTGAATTAAAGGGGCCATAAAATCAATTTTAGGCTGAAATAAGTGATTTTACATTGAAACTTTATTACTCCTCATATTGTTTAGTGGGCCAAAAAGAAAGGGTAGAAATTCAAAGGCCAGCTTTCCGGTACGAACATTTGAAAATATAGCGCCTTATTTCGTACCTCCTCTCGTTCGAAAGCTCTCCGCCTTCTCACTAGGATACATCCGCGGTACCCGAAAGGCGTCAGCCGACCCCGGCTCACGCATTGGGCACGAGAGCTGAAGGCGTCACTCGGACGTATGCGCTCGTCAAAAATCAATCCGTCGACGAATATTAGGATTCGCGTTCGAGGCCAACGAGTGCCCTGACAGAACTTATCATCACTTACGAACGTCAAGTTTTATGGTCTGCTTACAAAGCAAGGTGGAAGCTTGGAGTCATCACACCGGTGCCCAAGCATGTCACGACCACTGGATTTCTGAATTAGCTTTTGAGTTGAGGAATAAAGCTGAGGAGAAAGAAGTTGAAAAATCGTTTTGGTATACATTCTATTTCATTCTACCTTCGATAACCCTCGTTTCGTGAGCCTCGAACGTGCACCGACACATTGGACCGAAAAACCCGAATTTAAGTTACGGCGCGTGGACGAGGCTTGGCGTGGATGAAGCACGGATGAGGCATGGGTGCGAAATCGAAAGCGAAAATTGCGTAAACATCCTCAGAATTGCAGGAGTCTGCGCAGAAACGACAACGGCACCAAAAGGGTACCAAAATCCGCTAGCGCCGAACTGCTGTCGCTGTGACACACATTGTGCGGAATCGATAAATCCACTCGGATTCTTTTACGTGACACTGTGACGTTGCATGACATCATGACGCCGCATCATGCTCTGACGTCACGTGAAATTGTGGCGTCATGCGGTGACACGGGACGTGATTGACGTCACGCCGCATGTTCACGTAACAAGACGTCAGATGACACCGCTGACCTCACAAAGTGCCATTACTAAATACTGTACATTTAGAGTGCCTGTGCGATGTTATACCAATAGACGGGCAGTTTTTTGCTTTTCCCCTCGGGGAATCTGGGACGCAGGTCTCCTGCTGGGCAGCGAACGCGAGGTGTTCGAGCAGCTCAAGACGAACCACTCGACGTACTGGATGCCCCTGGTGTGGGCCTCCAGCGTGGCGTCCAGGGCACGCAAGGAGGGACGCATTCGGGACGACTTCGCACTCAAGACTATCGTGGACGTACGGGCCCTTTCTACGTTTAATTCCGTCTTAACATTGCTTTGTTAAATCTCTCCGCTCAGTGAGCGTATACGACAAATATTTCGGCACCCAATATCTCATTCATAATAATTAGAAGATACACTGGTATATCGGAATGGACCTTTGCAAATGTGGCAGCGCCCTAGGGGGCGCCGAAACGGTTGTCGGGACCTGGCTGTAGTAGACGACGGAGGAGACCATGGAGGAAACAGTAAAATCGCGGGCGATCTGGCGAGGGCAGACAAGAAACTGCGCTACCCTCGGTCTTTGTATGTCGCTCTCTTGAGTGTCACGCGATGGATGCTGCGGGAGCGTAGAGGAGCAGACAGACTAGGGAATTTTCGTAGACCGGAAGCCTGTCTTGTCTGTTTGTCTTCAATGTCCCTCTTTCCTTATCGTAAATTAGAAACCAACACGCTCAACCATCTACGTTTCCGCTGTTCCGCGACGTTCTCCGCAACCCGCTACGAGATCCGGGACTCTGCAGGCAAGTAGCGCCGCGCATGCGCAATTGTGGGGTTTTCGTTCCGGAGGGCGTAGCGGACCTGGAAAAATGGGTTACGAAAACTCCCTAATGCCCCCGTAGTTGACTGTGAGCTCCATTTTTGGGATTTTTGCAAAATGTTTGTTTGTGCGTTTTATTTTCAGAGAACTGCATCATCTTGAGCGAAGTTTTTAAATCCGATAAGGTCCCTCCAGTGTACAGTTAGGAAGTGACCGGCTGCTTCGTATCGCAACCGCACAGGAGCTAGACAGAGGCGTATCACTAGATTGTCAAGATCTTCTGGTCATTTGCAGCCTCTCTGCGTGCATCGCCTGATTCGTGCTTTTTCCCAGACCTCAGCCGGAACGCACTGGGTTATTAAAGTTGCACTATTGGTTTTTGGAATTATACAGACCTTTCTTGAAGGGCGCCGCCATTTTGAGAATTGGGGCGTGGACGTCACCGTCTAGCGTCTTAAAACTTGAAATACCGGCTGTTTCTGGGAGCACAGGTATCTGGGTAGGCAACGGTGTGGGTATGGAGGAAACTTGGCTATGGGCTGCAGTAACTTGGCTGGAACTTGTGCGGTTGAATCCAGCTTGCTAATAACAGGCCATAACCTTGCCTCCCGAAAGCACGAGGAAGGAGATGGTGTTTTTTTCTATTGAGTTTTCACAACGAAGGTACATATGAGCTGTCTAATGTAGTCCATGTAGGTAAGCTCTCGGCATTTGATAGCTGCATCTTGAGAGGTGCCAAGTAGACGTTTTTATACCATTCGCACGCCATGGAGCAATAGCATACCTTGCAGTGATAACCTAATCGGAGCACCTGCACCAGGTTGGAATCGGTCCTTTTGTCGTAGACGAAGTAGTCATGAATGGGACGATGAGTCTGATACGAAGCCCTCGCGATTCACGCTCGCGGTCGACCGATTTCATAAATAAGAATCCTCGGGCAACGCGTGAGGCCCAATAACATTGAAGTCACACTCGCGCTGCAGCTTTTGATGCTTATTGCATACTTGCGATTTTACCGCGATTGTTGAACCGTGATTGGTTTTATGCTTATTAAAATTGCACCTGACCACGACGCAGTGATTGCCAGGCAACCGTACATTTTCGAAAATTGCAACACGGTAAAAAGAAGTGCTCGGAACTAACTCACGCACGACGTCCGTTTATAAGTCTTTTCGCCGATACCTTTGGGGGCTGCATACGCTGCGTCAGCGGGCAATCCAAAAATGCTCCGGGTCGAGGGTACGCCAGCTGCGCGCTGGTATGAGGTTATGCGAAAAAGGTATATCGACCATTCCAGAGAAGAGCGTGTGGCCGGTGCCATCTTGAGTGTTCGTGCGTATGGCGTGTGCTTTCCTCGCTTTCCGAAGCGACGAACACGCACATTCTGGACTGTGGAGATCACACGCTTGACTGTGATTCTGTAAACATTGGAAAGGTCTATACATTGATATAGTTCCTTTATGAAATAAAAAAGGCGCATGCATACACGAGCTGTATCAGTGGGATCCGAGACATTCAGAATAACGCGCTATTGGCGACGTGAGCGACCGAAAGTGCCGCTGTGGTCGGCCTGCTACACTTGGCCGAATGCTGACTGTGACGTCAGCAAAGGATTTCTCATCTACGGAAATAACAGGAATGCCAGAACTTTAATTTTGACGGTGTTATCAGTGTTGCTTTAAGAGCGCAATGATTTCAAGCTTTCACCATGCAAATTCCAAACACCATCGAACTTGTTGTTCGCAGGGTAATGACGTCACGAGAGGTAACCACAGGGGGCGCCATCAAAACATCTCGCCGCTAATAGTTGGTGGCAGTTTAAGATTGCAGTAGATTCTCCGCCGCCAGCGCGAGCTTTCTCACTCAGATAACACTTATTCGGTGCACGCTCATCCAAAGCGTTACGGAAGGTAACAAACGCACGCTGGACGCTGACCTTTTACTGAAATCTTAACCTGCCACAGGCCCGTAACCAGGTAAATAGGACTACAAGATTCTCCCCCCCTCTTTCCCCCTTGCCGTTTTGACTTGGGAAGGGGGAGGAAAGTCTCAGAGCGGGTTCGCGGTTGTCAAATCAGATACTCTTTTTTTCTTTCTTGTGTAAAGCATGAAATGCTTTTTAACGGAAACCTCCCATCCCAAAATCTTGTCCGTCTGTTAGCCCGTCTGTTCGTCCTTCCATTTTCAGCTAAATTGAGCTAAATTGAGATTGAGTCACGTGATCTATGCATCAAAGTGGAGAAATTGAAGTCACGTTACCTAAACGTCAAATCAGTTTCCCCCCTAAAGTCAGCAGGATAGTTCGCTTCTTGTGGCCTAAAGATAAATTCGTTTCCCAGCTAAATATAGCGGAAAAATGGACGTCACGTGACCTAAGCACCAATTCATATTCCCCTCTAAATTTAGAGAGGAAATCGACGTCACGTGACCCACCGCTAAATTTATTAGGGAAGTATACGTCCCGTGAGACACCAATTTCCTCTCGCCATCTCTCTCTCTTCCTCCCCCTCCTAGAATGCCCTCCTCACATCTCCTCCCCTCCCTCTCCTCAGTGTCCTCACCTACCTCCGATTTCTTCCCTCTCTCTTTTCGTCTCTCCCCATTCTCGCACGGTGCTCTTCCCCCCTCTTTCCCCTGCCCCCTCCTTGACCAATAAGTGACACCTCAAGTCATTTTTGTTTTCATTCATCTCTCCTCCTTTCCTTCTCCCTCCCTCTCTCGAGTCCTCTTTCCCTCTTTGAGTTCCCTCTCCCCCTTTCTGGTCACGTGACGCACTAACTCATCTGTCCCAACATTGATAATAATATTGGCATTTTACTCCCGGAGCAACTGTCGAAGGTCTTCCAAACAATTCAAACGATTGCTCCTAAATACTGCAATAAATTAATCATAGGACGTGGAAAATAAACGTTACTGCCAATTTTTTATACCCCGCGGAGCTATGCCGAGTATTTGTTTCCAGCGCACCCTTCCTCAAAAAAAGAAATAAATAAATAAAAGTTTTGGCTACGGGTTTGATTTGTCACCCAGCATAGTTGTTGTTTCATCAAAATGAACCAGAATTGGATGTTTTGCAATGCTTGCAGGAAATTGCGCATTATCGGAGCAACTGCGGAAGCCTATTCAACTTCGACTGGATCAGCATTCCTCTCGTGTATACACAGGTGAGTGCGTACAAAGCAGTCGTGGAACCCCCTCTGATCAGAGTCTAGACTACACCGTGGTCTAGACGCATAAACTGCGCGACACTGTTATACTCCGTTTCACCTTCTGTTGTACCGCAGAGAAGGCTAGAAGCGCGAGCTCATAGCGTTGGGAGCCGCTCTTGACGCACGAGAGCTTGTGCCGCCGAGATGTGCCCTAGAGCAAGGAGCTCGCGCTTGTAGCCTTTCCTGCGGTACATCATAAGGTGAAACAGAGTGCGAACACGACATTCGCGTTATATGTTGAGTGTTTTATTTCAAAGGGTGCTGGCACTGGTCAAATTTTAGCGCTTAGGTCTGTTCCCCAAATGAGCCCTTTGCAGCACACTCTACTTTGTTGCACATTACACGATGGAGCGCAGCGAACGCCACGGACCGTACCCTGACAATCTGGCGCTGTCAACCAATCACGGGACTACGCTCCCCGCGCTTCGCTGCGCCCCTCCCGAAAGTTGTGAGATATTCAAACGGCGTTTAAAACGGCACCGGTAATAATAGAAATAATAATAAAGAGTTTTCGAAGATCGTTTTTGCTGTCCCGCAACTTTCTCCGCAACCCGCTACGGAGTCTGGGACTCTGCGGGCGAGGCTATAGCGCCGCACATGCGCAGTAGTGGCGTCTTCATTCCGGAGAGCGGAGCGGACGTGGGAAAACGGTCTACGAAAACTCCCTAATAATAATTCTTTATTTCCTCAGCAGGGAGTCGAGGGGCAAGGACAAAGAGCTACATTCAGTAGCTTGACGAGGTCCCTGCTCCGGTACAGACGGCAGGGGAGCAGTGGCGCACATATAAGAAAGCGAACAAACCAGCAAAAAGATGTATGCACGCAATAAAACCAAGAACTCGAGCAAAAGCTGAGTGGGTTAAAATGCGTTAGTGACTGTGAACATCACGAAAATAGGGAAATGATTTGTGACTTTGTGACAGCTTGAGGTATGACCTGATATTGTACCAATTTGTTTAGTAATTCAGGTAGATTGTGTTTTATTGATTGATATCCGTATGTTGTGCGAGATATCGGGACAAACCATGCTACTTTATGTAGTGTAGTATGGAGCGTGAAGTGATTGTTCAGATTAAGAATTTCAAGTACCAAGACGTTGTTTGTGAGTACGGCGGGTCTGTGAAGGGCAGGCGAGTTTGAACTTGTACGGATTAAATATATCTAGGATGCGTAACCGCTGAAAATAGTTTGCTGTGCATTCGTTCCACGTGAGATCAGCAATTAATCTAAATGATTTTTTTTGAGCACGAAGAAGGTTAAGCTTGTTTTACGTTGTAGTCGTACCCATATACGATTACAATAAGTTAGGTGACGCGTAACTAGAGCATTGTACATTGTTTTAATATTAGACGGTAGGCGTTATTTATGTTTATTCATCGGACAGTTTATTTTGTTAATTTTTTTATGGTCGTGATTAAAACGAACGCCCCATGTCAGGTGTTCGGAAAAATAAACACCCAAAGATACTATTTCTCTTAGAACTTTAATTTTCTGGTTCTCGGAATAAAGATCTATTTGTACACAAATTAATTTATTTGGAGGTCTAAAAACATGGATTTAGGTTTGTCTGGGTTTATTCTGAAATGGTTTGCATCCACATATTGTTTTAGATTAAATGACGAGTTGTTTGCGTCTCCAACAGTATTATTCGGGTCTGTACCAGTAATAAGAAGAGTCATAACGTCGGCATATGCTATTAATCTTGCTGAAGTCACTACATTAAGAACGCCAATAACGCAAATAAAGTATAAAAAGTAGGAAGGTTGTAGCGGGGGCTACAAACCTTTGGATGGTTCGTAGCGCCCCCTGCGACCCATCGTCAGGTGAAAGAGCGTGGAGTAGTTTTGGTGGCAGCCTTTCGATTGACGTTTCGGTAGCAAACACATCGTCGCTTTTTTTCTTCTTCTTATTTATCGCTTCAATTTTACTCGCCGTTACAAAGCCGCCTTTGGTCGTTGTGATCATAGTTCCCAAGTTTTCTTAATACGCATCTCTGTGGTGCTAAAGGGGCGCAACAATTGGCGCGCACCAGGCTGCTCTCGCGTTTTTACCGGCCGAGGTGCCCGCCATCTGACGGAATGCTTAGTGCGCAGTGCGCAGAGGGTGCCGCGTAACTGAGATCTCGGTTTTGCGTCGGAGGATCTCCGGGAGGCCGAAATTAATCCTCAGTTCTCTACTAGGGCGTGTCAAATGCGTTTCGTTGGTTTGGTGCGCAAAACCCCCAAGTTTGGCAGATTTTCTTTTTACTGCGCTGGCGTTGCATGACAATGCTATTACATCATACAAAAGACAGCCTGCTGTGTATGGCGGTATGACGATCCTCTCACGTTGGCCATTCATGTCTGCCAACATAGTTGAAGCTTGGATGTGTATAGAGCAAAGGTACGTGCTTCGAACGTGCTCCAGGCAGCCTGCCCACAGATACTTGCGACTGCAACAAACACCCGTGAGATGATATCCAAGCAGCGTTACTGTGGCTCGAGGGAACGCTCGTGAATCCCGAGGAAATCCCGCTTCCAAAATGGCCTATGCGTGCCTGTTTGACACGAGGCGAAACCGTCCGGTGGTTCGGGCATACCCCCGAGAAACCCTCGCGCTGGAATACTATAGCCGGAATAAGGGTAGTTACAAAACATTCCCGGGTATGTTCAATAAGGTGCGGTCAATTAGGAGCCATTTACATCTCGGACACCATGTGACCGGTATCGGCCTCCCCGCTGTGATTACTGATTTTTTACAAACAAAATCGTATTAACGACACGCCAAAAGCTTCAGCCTTACTGCTCAGACATCATCGGAAAAGACAGGTTTTTCGCTGCAGGCACCAGAAGAGAGTCATTGGCGCCATTAGCTGCGGACAGGCATGCTCGGAGCATGTTTGTTTTATGCACGCTTCCAGCATGTCTGCAAACAGTTTTTGTGGGGCCAATGTGAACATCATATACACGCCCCGGCCAATGTCTCCATGACAGTCTTTCGTATAATGTATCAGCACTGTGAACGTGACTTTCGCTGATTTAATTGTCATTGGCACGTTCTTCCCTCCGAGATATGCACTTTTTTAAGGCAAATGAATAAACAAAGAAGAGCGGCCATACTTTTCGAGGTATTCCGCGCCCTTTCCTGTTCGGCAGTTTTATATTTATGAGTCTGAACGTGACCTGAGCCCGCACCACTCAGAAGACAACGTCTGCATCTCCCTAGCGTCGCCAATGCGTCCACGCCGGGAGCACCACTTTCAGCGTTTTAGAACCAGTCCCATCACTAAAGAAAGCAATCGATTGGAATTTGATAATGGGCCTTTCACGCCTAGTATTTGTGGATTAGAATCACCCGATTACAAACTACTCATATTCTCAATGGACCCTTGTCGAAGTAACAAGCGCCGTCTGGGGACTTGTCTGCGAACTACAAATGAAGGGCAGCCAAACGCGCCTCTGCCCGTCAGAACACGTTGTCATGGAGCCGTTGGATCGGTTTTCGTCGCTTTTTGTGCTCCCCACTCCCGATCCTCAAAAAGCTATTGTCGAAAGTGACGAAATACGCGCAAGAGCAGGTGATGAATATGTTGGTCGTGTGGGGCAGTGCCCTCCAAAATAGTAACAGCGGTAAGCGGGGCCAGGGGAGAGGATGTATTAATGCGCAGAAACTTACTGGAAAAAAGGTCCATTCTTGTGCAAAGTAAAACTTTTATCTTGCATATCACGAAGCTTCTCAAGATTGTGTTTTTGGTCATGCCTTAGTTTTGGCGCTATTTGTTTCTGGTTGTCTCGCGGGCATTACGATGCGGATGAGTTTTGAGCCCTATTTAGATTTTTGTTTTTAGGGGGAGGGGGTGTGGTGAACTGTTCGAACAGTTAATAAAGGCGTACTACTATAGCCGTCGAATTTCTCACTGAAAATCTGTCGTTTAGAACTCGGACTTGACTCTCCCAGCTCGAAACCTAGCAAACCACTATGTAAACTGTTCAGACAAAAGAGTCTGACATCCTTTCGTATAACTCCGTGACAACCGTCGTATTTTTTGTAGTTTGCGAGATTTAGAAACGCATAAAGTGGACGTATCGCGGCATTTTTAGATAGAAATGCGGTGACTGAGTAGTCGCAAACTCGGAAGTCAAGAAAGAGAAGGGTTGAAAAATTATTAATAGTGACGAGTAATTTTATTACCTCGAAAAGTTGAAAGAAGGGTTGAAAAATTATTAATAGTTACGAATAATTTTATGACCTCCAAAAGTTGAAAAATTACTCTTGTCTTTCCTTCCTAATTAACGTGATCGAGTGAATACAGAAATAATTCGAAAGATAAACGATTATAGTTGTCTCGTTATTATGGACACCCCCGTTTCCCCCAACAAAAGCGTACATAAAGTGAGTTCACCATAATAACGTGAAAAAAAAACAAATGCACGCATTTTCGCAGTTCGTTTACGAAAATGTTATCTATATGCGGGCGGTTCTCTATATTAAAGGGATCTACATTAACGAGAGATGACGGCACGAGTAATTTGATCCCTTCTAAGGAGTAGCGTCCAAGTTTGGTTACCAGTAAGGTGTACGCGCTGCATGCGAGTCTGACCAATACCACTTGGAAGACGAGGCCAGCGTGCCTCGCTGCGTCTCCCAACGACCGTTTCGCTAGCAGACGTCGACGCCAAGACGGGCGCCTTCGCGGCGTCCCTCGTGGAGCTTTAGCGTGTCCGCCGCTCTGTCGGGGAATCCACTAAGAATGACGTTAAGTCTCGTCGCCTAGGTGGTCTGACGCGGTGCGTGCGCGTGCAGGTGACCACCCTGGCGGTGTACACGTTCTTCCTGGCCACGCTGTTCGGAAGCCAGGGCCTGGACCCCAACGCGGGCTACAAGGGACACGAGATCGACCTGTACGTGCCCATCTTCAACTTCCTGCGCTTCTTCTTCTACATGGGCTGGCTTAAGGTGATCTTCGACTCTTCCTTCCGATTCAAGGACATGGCAGGTCGGTCGGCAGAGTCCGCCGATTGTGAAGCGACAGCGTTCAATGGGACCTTGCTCGATCGTGTTGGCCGCAGCGTTGTAAGGCTACAGGAGAGATGGTCAGAAACGGGCGAAGCTGTTGGTTTGATGTCATAAGCACGCGTGGCCAATGGGGTTGAACGCTGCAGAGGGGGAAGGGGGATTAAGCGGTGCTATGATGCTCCGCTCTTTCCTCCTTCCCCTCTGTTGCGTAAGAACAGGGGTAGGGTAGGAACTGCGTGTGAGTATATAGAATACTCTAGTATACGCGGACGTTTTTCGAAGTTTGCCTCGTTAAATACCTAATCTTGTGGTACATTGCATTTGATCGCATAGCATTGATTGTGGTGCGTTGCGTTCATTGCATTTGATGGAAAGTATAAACCCCGGCGATTTCTCCTAGCTATCCAGTCCAACTACATTTTTTTTAGTATCGTGGGTTTGCTCTTCCGGGTTTGCTTTTTGGTATCTTGAACTTCAAAATAGCAACTACGAAAGCGGCCAAGAGAGACGATGCCGAAACCAATCAAACTTTCTTGCGGAATCGGGAAGGTAGTTTGAATTGTTGGAAACCTAATAATCGCGTCGCAGCTGTTGTCCATGGAATTTTGTCGCACAAGCAGCGTTGCAACTGCAAAATTGCGAGCAAAATTGTAAGAACAATCAAATCATGTAAAACTAACTTTTGACGCCACGTTAAAGAGCTATTCAAAATTGAAAGGAGGCGACGCCACCGATTGAAAAAGCCGTGAGGGAGAGGAGCGGGGGCCGCTGCCTATCCAAGTGTGCAGCGAAAACTGGCGTGGCCTGGCGGCCAAAACATAAAATAGGGAAAGGAGATCAAATCAATACGACGTAGAAGACAAGGCCTGCTCATGACGTCATCGTTAGTGAATCCTCTACCTTCTCCAAGCGGCGAACACGCTGAAGCTCGGCGAGAGTACGCCAGAAACCGGCAGACAGTGCACGTTGCACGAAACGTAGTTCCAAGAAACGACGTTTTTGAAACGCGTTCCTTTCGGAAGGAACGGAGGAACGCCGCCGTCTCATCTTGCATCGGTTCCATCTCGCACGCGCCCGATTCACATGGTGCCATTTTGCTTGTAAAGTCGCAGCGGGGACGTCGAGCACCACAGCTTCCCCAGCTTTTTTTTCCACACGAGCGACGTTTCAACTGCGAAATTGCTACTAAAATCGCACCATGTGAATCGAACCTAATAAAAAAAAGAATAAGGGGGTTGTGTGTATGTTTATATAGCCTAGAACTTAGTCTGCCTCAACGAGGCGACTTGTCTCCCAGCTGTAGATGAACAATTTAGCCAGTGCAGTACAACCGCTAGCCTGGGGTCTTTAACGTGCACCTCGCAGTAGTTATAAATAACCGCACGCCGGTACGGTGCTCATCCAGATCGAAGCGGGCAGGGGTTGGGATCCGGCTCAATACATGAACAACACATTCTGTGCTTTGCGGATTTATTAGGATAGTCGAGGTAAACTTATATTTTTAGGTCTCTTTTTCTGCAATTCTGCCCGACTTTAGTGATTATGTAGGATTTTCATTATCGACTATGTCAGCCTCCGATTTCGAGGGAGAAGGAAGCGCCCGAGAGATAGTCGAAAACAAAAAGATGAAACAAATTTTGTAGTGGCGACTCAACACGCAGTCCGATGTGCGCATATTTTCGATCGCTCGCAATATTTATCTGCAGAATATCCGGGACAATATTTCTATAATATACAAAAAACGTAACGTTAATGCAACAGTACGTTTCAATCTTCAGAATGTAACGGGAAGGCATTATTTTTCGAACCAGTGGAGATTGAAACGAGAAACACGTTCGAAGTTCACCAAGAAACGAAACGAGCTTCCGTGCCGGAGGAATCTGTACACGCCCTGGTGGCAGTAGACTTTTGCGTCTCGTGTAGCCGCGTGCTGTAGCGTCGCCATCGTTGTGAGACGCTGCACGCTGCTGGCGACGCTGACGCGAGCTGTCGGTGCCGCCGTGTGCATTTACAAGTAACGACGCTTGGATGCGGAAGGCTCGGAGCCTTGTATTCTACGTGCTACCAAAACCCAAGTAGGTTATAATGGGCAGGAGAGTGGCGTCCGAATTCTCCATACATGGAACGAAGTGTAACGGATGTGGACACAAAATGTCTTCTTATTCTCTCGGCAATGGAGACGATCACTTTACTGTGTCTTTTTTCTTTTCACAAAGTTTCCCATCTTTTGCCAAAGTGTCTCGGGTAATTTTCATTATGATTAGGAAACTCAGTTAACGGAGCGTCTCTATGAAAATATGGGGCAAACGTGCGCGTTGCCATGGCATTGCCGTGGCAACGCGGTTGATTGCCCCATCATTCTTGGCGGCGCCCACTGAATCGTGTGTCGAACAGGCGAGATTTGGAGCCCACACACATTGCCAATTGACTCAATAGAGTTTCTAATGTTCTCGGTACGTTGAAACTCAATTGAAACGGATCGCTCTTACGACACCTGCCTGACCGATAGAAAGTCGGCGTGTAGCGGACGCTCTCGCACCGCGCCGGAAGTAGCTAGTCGTCATAGCGCGGCTTTGGAAAGCGATGGCGTGGCAGTCGTCGTATACGCACGAACGCTGGGAATGGCACCGCGAGTTGAGAAAGCCGTATACAGACTCTGTTTCCAGAAGGTGTCGGTTTCCCTCCGCCGTGATGAGAATGCGGGTTCGCATCGAAACTTCTTTCGGTGCGCTGCTCGTATCGAAAGCCAACTACGACAGCGAACAGACGAAGCAGACCGCAGGCACGGAGCAGACGTAGCGCCTAAAGCAGGGGACACATGAGCGATGAAAACGGGCGCCGCGCGGCAGTATCATAGCAACCGCGGTGCTGGCGTCTCCACGTCACTTCCGCATGGCGCAGCGTCGTTCGGATCTCGTCGATGCAAATAAAGCGGTGCGATGCCTTGTGGCGCTCCTAGCGGCGAGCGCCGAACGGCGCGCGGCGCCCAGTTTCACAGCTCCTGTGTTGCATGTGCGTATGGGCCTTTGAGGCCCATACGCACATGCGTTGCGTTTGAGCGTGGTGCGTTGCGCGTGAGCGGCAAGCGGACGCGTTGCGTTGCGAAGAGCGCTTGCGCCAAGCTTGTACGCACAGTTGTGTTGACACGCAGTCAACCGCAGTCGTCGCTAGCGGCTCACCAATCCAAGGCAACATGGCGGCGCACAGCGACAGCGTCGAAGTGTTCGATCTTGGGACAATCCCGCTGGCTTCTCCGACGTTTTGTCAAGCTGGAACCATCGCAGCCTTGGAAAATACACTCCCCACCGATCCCCAAAACGAAAAAGCAAGTTCTGCGAGCGGAGAACCGGATACGTCTCGCCGAGTCGGCCGAGTGGCGCGAGCGAACACGTCACACTCCTTTCCTCTCTCGGCTTCTGATTGGTCGAACGCACCGCAACGCTTCGAAAAGTTGAGCGAGTCTCTACTCGCTTGCGTCGCGCTACGGAACGTTGCGGGAAGGTGCGCGTCGCATCGCAACCGACTGCTCCTGGCCCGCAAGGACGCCGCAACGCACTCGAACGCGTTCAAACGCGAATGTGCGTATGGACCTTAACGCAGTCGACCGAGCCGCGAGCAGATGATGGGTGCCTGGGAGCATGCTTGGATTTAGGTTGGATGAGAGCGGGTCGGTGCTCAAGGCAGTCTGGGAATAGGTCATGCCGGCTCCTGCCAACGTTACTGCAGGGTGTTTAAAATAGCGGCCAGGCTCTTTCAATTGACCGCAAAAATAGGTTACTTAACCTATCGCGCTACGATTTAGTGCAGCCTTGCCCACAGGTGGTGCATTTTTTCTATAAAATTTGCAATGAGCGAACTTACTTGAGGAAAAGTAAAACAAGAAAAAGGCTTAAGTCCTATGGAAGCGCAGCGAAGCCACCGGTGTTCAAACAATAGGGCGCCCTATATTTTGAAGACCGGTGGCTTCGCTAGCGTTTCCACAGGAGTTAAGCATTTTTACACTTTCCTCGTGTAAGTTCGGTCTGCAAATTTTAACGAAGAAGTGCACCACCTGTGGGAAAGGCTGCACAGAATCGAAGCGCGATAGTTTAAAAAACCAATTTCTGCGGTCGGTTTAAAGAGCCTGGCCGCTATTTGAAACACCCTGTAGATTACCTCAGTTGTGAAACTTTCACAGAGAAGCGTAACCCCCCCCCCCCCCCCCCCCCGTCACTTCAGTCCGCCTCCCGCCGTTTGAAGCGCCTTCCAGATTTCCGTTTCTAAAAACTTGTGTGTTTCACAGAGTACGGTGGAACGTCATCTAAACGCTGTGCTTCGAAACGTGCGTATTCCATAGAATACACTGCAGTTCCCATAGCAGCCGTCGGGCGCGTCGAACGACAGGAGGCGAGCCGTGGTGAAGGGGGTACTGCTCGATGCAAACAGCGTCTATGAGCAGTTCCTAACTGGTCTCATCTAATAACGTTGGTCCTGCCCCATTTAAACGTCCTTGGCAAAACCCAAGATAACCTTTCGCTATCTGGGTTCTGCAACTGAAAGTCTCATTGGATTCTATCTGGAAACCTGAAATCCAGATTGCAGACAAAGGAATAATCCAGATGGCGAAAAGTGATATTTGGTTTTGGGGTAGGGTGTTCTTTAAATGCGCCATTGAAATCGCACGCAGACTACCACTGCACTATTCCTTCAGAATTGATTTAACTGCTGCTCCGTGCTCTGGCTCACACAGAAAGAAAGAAGCTATATTCTTACTCGCTTTGTCACATATAACACTGCCCAAAACTTCCGTTGGACGTACAGCGCACTGACGTTGAACCGACAGTACCAACTTGCACGAGCGGCTTGGCAGTTGAGTTGTACAACTTATTAAAATAGCTAACGTACGTGTAACCGACTGCAAAAAAAAAAAGAAAGTAATCGTTTTTTTTTGGTTTTACTGCAAAACATCGGTGCTTTTGTTCTGTAGTCTTTGATACGTACTTTAGCGGTTTGATATGTTATATCCCACCGGTATGAAGCCTCTCGTAAAAGCTGGGGCCGTCAGTTCGACATCAGTGCGCTGTACGCCGAACTGAGCTTTTGGGGTGTCGTATATATGTGACAGGGGGTGTAATGGCTACACCCTGTTCTTAGAGTGCTCTGTGCATGATCGCGTCATTTTAAAATAAACTCATGTGTTGAACAAATGCAAGTTTCAGCACACAGAAAAAGAACAACAAACAAACAAACAAGGAACATAACCTAGAGTGTACAAGTAAGAACTTAGATAAGAAAGGCAAGCCTTATTAGGGTTGTTGTGGCCCAAGAAAGCGCTGCGGAATGTTGGCGATCTATGAGGACGGACTCCCTTTTACTGTCCCCTTCATATGAGAATAGAACAATGTGCGGCTCAGATGTCGCACGGTGGCGCTGCTGTCGATACGGCGCGTGCGCAGACGATCAGCTCAGGTCAAGCTGTACACGCATAGTGTCGGGGACTGGAAGCAGCGCAGCTTTTCATATTCTTTTCTCTCCAGGTGGCCGAAACTCTGGTAAATCCGTTCGGCGAAGATGACGACGACTTCGAGATGAACTGGGTCATCGACCGTAACATCCAGGTGAGCACTTTAAGCTGGCCTTGCACGTTTCCGACGTCCTACTCAATTGAGATTCCGAACAACTCCGCGGTGCCATAGTGCTGGCAAAATCTCCTAATTATAAAGCTGGCTTAAATATAAACGAGCTTGTCATAAACTTCATCACGATGCTCTTATTTGCGAAAGACTTCGCAAACACGAAGTCTTATACACTGCTCAAAACTCTGTTTCATCAATAAAATTGGCGGTTTTACCGTGCCATACCAACGCATCTGCATGCCCCGGCGCAAGACAGGATTTTTTGACGCGGAGACCTCTGTTAAAAAAAAAAATGGGGTTGTATGCATGTTTAAACAGTTGGAAGTCAGTCTGCTTCAACGGGCGACTTGTCTCTCAGCTGTAGGTGCGAAATTTAGCCAGTGCAGTACAACCGCTAGCCTGGGGTCTTTAACGTGCACCACGCAGTAGGGATACACGACCGCACGCCGGTACGACGCTCATCCAGATCGAAACGGGCAGGGGTGGGGATCGAGCCCAGGATCCTGGGTTCTGAAGCGCGAGCTTTGGCTCCACGTGCTCCGAGCTGGTGTGCGCTATTAGCGGCGAGATGTTTTGGTGGCGCCCTCTTATGGTTCCCCTTGTGACGTCATTACCTGGCAAACAACAAGTTCGATGGTGTTTGTTATTAGCATGGTGGAAGCTTGAAATCATTGCGCTCTCAAAGGAACACTGCCAACACCGTCAAAATTAAATTTCTTTCATTCCTCTTACTTCCGTCGATGATAAATCCCCTTTCCGACGTCATATTCAGCGTTCGGCCAAACGTGGAAGGCCGACCACAGCGACGCTTTCGGTCGCGCACGTCGCCAATATCCCACTCCGGCCACCGATCCCCCCCCCCCCCCCCCCAGTCCTCTGTTACACGACGCTTTGTCCGTAATAAGTCTCCATCAGATAGAGGGCAGCTCGGCCGAACCCCTCCCCTGAAGATCAGTAGGACGGCGCCTCGGAGTTATAATGGCGGCCAGAGCGGTGTTTGAGACTTCCGTTTTAGATGCGGAGCATCTCTTGCTCAGGTCTATGTCCCGCGGCGTCGTAGTCCGCACTCACACTACGCATGCGCAACTCTCCTCCTTCCCTCTCTCCAACAGCTGCGCGTTACTCTCTCCGCTCTGTCTCTCTACCAGCTGCGTGCACTTCGCGTGCGTTCGCTCTTACTCACACCGCGCGCGCATGCGCAACTCTCCTCCTCTAGTCTCCTCTCCTTCAAGTGTGAATATAAGCAGCGGTAGCGCGCGTTCCCCGGAGGAGTGAAAGGAGGATAGTTTTGGGCGCGCGGGTCGCAGCGCCACGCCAGGGCTTTCCAGTGGGGTGGGCTTTCCCCGCAACTCTGCGGCTGTCGTCTGCTAGCGTTTCTCGGCCGCTCGCGTCCGCCGCAGCCCAAATCCGGCCGGCCAAAAGAAATCAGTCAAGAAGGGAATAAATTAATTAAGCAAAGAGAAGCTATGCTTGCCAATTCTAAGGAGGATAATTTGGAAATGATGTAAATATAAGCAGAAGAAAAGTTATGCTAAATCTAAAAGAAGAGATCTATCGGGGGCTGGTGCGGGGAGAACCGACGCGACGGAAGAAGGAGAAAAGAAAAATGAAATGCAAAAGGAAGGAAAAGATTAGCAATTAAAAATAAAGGCAAGCGAGAAGCTGTACCACGAGTTCAGCGCTGTTGACTCCACTTCACTCCGTTCTTCCGATGAAGTGTGATGGAAGCAACAGTCCCGTCAGTTAGTGGGTTGGCGCAAGCAAGCGTCAGCACCACCCACAAACTAACAGCAACGCTACGTCCACTGAAGACAAAGCTGCGCAGCGAAGGGCACGCGACGCTGAGCGCAAACGCTTGAAGCGAGCGGCAGACCCTGAACTACGGCAACGAGAAGCGGCGTCCATTCGCAAGTTAACAACGTAATAACACGCAAGTTAACAACGTTACTAACAACGTTACTAACACCGTTAATAACACCGTTAATAACGATCCGCGATGCTCCGCATCACCCCATGGTTCCCCTCGGGAAGATGGTGTGTTTGTGCTATGGTCTTCTTTCGTTTTAGGCCCGGGGTTCTTCATATCTATGTTCTTGATGGCCCTGTATCCGCTTGCTGCGTTAATTAGCTCCCGTATTCAATTAGTCGAACAAGCACATCGAGCGGAGCTTACAGACATGCCTTCCGCACCCTGTTTGGGGCAAACGGACGGAGGGACGGACAAGACTGAACCCTTTGCATTCGACGGCGACTTGTAAGAGTGGCTATACCCAAGCGCACAAAGCTCTGTTGCAGATGGCTTTCTTTGAATTCAGTACTTTGCATTGACCATTCCATGGGCGTCCGCAGAGCTTTTGAAAGGTGGGCAAACCTTATTTTTCGAAAACGCTGGAGAGTAGGCAATCGTTTTTGAGACCGGGCCAACCTTGGATTTACGGGGCAAAAGCGTCACTGTGTCGATCCACGATTGACCCAACGGGCACTATAATGTTTTAGAACGATTTGAGTCGCTTGGTCGTATTATTCTGCTTTCATGCACGGAAATTGAAGTGACGCCAGACAGCCAACTTTGAGGACGTTGGTCTTATGAACGCGATGATTTCAGGCTTCCGTCGTGCTTGTTACACATTCATCGTGCTTGATGGTCACATTTGATAATCGTCTGTTACGAGTAGGAGCCATAAAGCTGCAGTCACTGCTCGATACATGATACACAAAGCACGGTATTCACTGCAGACGTGTTAGGGAGTTTTCGTAGGTTGTTTCCGTTGTCCCGCAACGTTCCTCCGCAACCCGGTACGAGATCCGGGACTTTTCAGGGAAGGCTAGCGCCACGCATGCGCAGTAGTGGCGCCTTCGCTCCGGAGAGCGTAGCGAAGCTGGGAAAACTGTCCACTAAAACTCGCTAATGACAGAAGTATCTGTGTACATGCCTAAAACATCTTCAAACAAGATTTTGTTTTTCAAGTAATGCGGAGGTTGAGGAGGATGGCGGAGGAGGAGGAGGAGGAAGATATCGCGCCGGGGGATGCGGCGACGAATCTGAAGACCGCCGTTGCCGCTATGCTGCTTTGCTCGCTGCCCGCTACTGCGTGGGCTGCACTGTTTGGTCGTCGCTCCGGCATTTCAGCTTAATCGCTAGGCACTCTTCTTCTTCTTGTCCTTAGTTTGTTTGGCGCTGTTTATTTTACCGTTAACATGAGTACTTTACTTCGGTTTTGCTTCCGAGCCCTTTGTATGACCACGTAATTTGCATAGAAGGGTGTGTGCAAATAAAAGTCAAGGTCACCGAACGAAATTAAGCACGTATTTGTTCTGATGTCCCCGTTTCCACAAAACGGCCTTCAATTTTTTTAAGCAGGTGTTGCCGAGATGAACGTACGTTTTTTCTTATCAACGGGAGGTATGACGTTTCATTTTTGTTTATGGCAAGATTGGCGGAAGTGTATGGTTTAGCGACTAAGTTTAGTGTGTAATGGATGTTGGCACTATCGCCATGAACAAGTACCCAAGGTCTATAAAGTTGCCTTGTTTAGGCCCTGCAAAGGGTAAGCTTCCATGTCTTTTTCACGACTGGTGTGCACGCCCATCGGGGCCGACTTACTTCCGGCTGTGCGAACATACACACAACACAATTACTGGTGCGCAGCAACCGATAGCAAGAAAATATAGAAACCAGTAGCGGGTCCATGGGGTCAAACTGGTTCAGAATTATAGGCCTCTGACGCTGCCTTTCATTAGAGTTACTTTCAATCGCGTGACCATTCTTTTCGCTACAGAATACTATACTTCGTTTGAGCTTAAGTCCAGACGAAGACGACGCTACGAGCCAATTGAAATAATCAGGTAGCGTGGAAAAGCGCTAATCACTAGGCCTTTTTTTGTTTGTAATCGTTCGCGATGATAGACCACTTACAGAAATACGATGAATATCACGAGCAGTGGCGTAACTAGGGGGGGCAGGGGGTAAGTGCCCCGGCGCCACTTGGGAGGGGCGCCAAGCCGAGTTCACCCAACATGTGCCCTATGGAAAAAAACGGCAGCGGGGCTACGCGAGGGCGCGAAATTTCATTTGCCATGGGCGCCGTCACATCTAGTTACGCCACTGATCACGAGGCTGCACTTTGACGCTATCTGATTTCCCCCTCTCCCTAGTTTGTAACGTGGGCTGCGTTTGTACCTAAGGTGAAACAAAGTATTCGCAACTCCAGCCCACTGCTCGCCCTCTCGCGGACGAACGAGGAACCAGAGGAGCGGGGACGGCGGCAGGAGACGGTACAGGGACTATCGGCCTTGTGCTGCTGTGACCCCATTGTTCTGGTCGGTGTGTTTGCGCATCGTTTAGATTTAACGAAAAAAGCGAGTGCATTAAAATAATAATTGTTGCGCTCCGCTTTGAAACTTTTAAAAATCAACATGCTCGTTTTCTTAAAAAGCCACTGAAAAGAAAAAGAAAAGTTTTTTTAACAGTTTGGCTGGGTCACGGGTGTCAAAAATAAATATTACGCGAAAGAAATTTTTTCGAGCAATTCTGACGGCGCCAGATTAATTTTAGTTGCGTCTGAATTATGCACGCAAAGTTCATGACGTCACGGAGTGGCCATACACTCTTTCCACCTGAACGAGATGGTCGTATACACTTTCTCCACCTCAACGTGATGGCAACAGCTTCTCAGTGGCACAACTTCTCCTCCACGCGCCCGAAATGCCGAGAGGAAAACAAGTGGAAAGGAGGTGACTACCGACTAAATTGCGTCTGGCGCAGTCAATATTGCTCTAAAAACGTTTTTCGCGTAAAATTCATTTTTTGACACTCGTGTCCCAACCAGACATATAAGAAAAAAACATTCTTTTTTTTTAAGATCAACATTTACGTCACCTGTGATATGCTCTTGCCCTGACCACTTCGTATGTGTATCCAAATAAGGAATTTTAGCACACTGATCAACGTCAGCGAGCAGGCTCACGGAAATCCTGGAGAATCTATCTCCGTCTCCTCCGCCATTTTTCGACTACCGCCCCGCCGTCTATCGGGCGTTGGAGTTGCGAACAGCTACTCACAAAATCCGTGAATTGAAGCGTGGATGCGGCGTAATATTAAACCCTCTGCGACGAAAAAGAAAAAAAAAAGAAAAAGGCAAGTATATGTTTGCATTTGATTTTGTACCGACTCCAAACAATGCGATGCCGGGAAACAATATTTTTCTTTTTTTGCTCAGTACTGCCTTATTTAACATGCATGAAATACACTCTTCCTTATAAATATTGTCGAAAGCTGTATCTTGCTGGTGTTTTCCGGTCGGGATTGTTTTCAATATAGATGAGCATTTACGATTACATTCAAAACCACATAACTAAATGATAAAAAAAATTGCCGAGCAGGGTAGAGCTTTTAATGCCACTTGTGTTTCTTCGGTGTTTCACTCGAAGGCAGAGTGCTCTGGCTGACACAAGGAGAGTTGACAAGAAAACAAAAAATAATAAAGACGATGAAACTTTTAGACTTCAGTCTAAATGCTTATTTGAATTGTTTCATCTTAATAAAAGCGTTTTTGTATTATATATATATATATATATATATATATATATATATATATATATATATATATATATATATATATATATATATATATATACATTAGCCGTATGCCTATTTATGTAATCAGTCTTCATTTAATTTTTGTTTGCGCATATAATTATTTGACTTACATCCAACAGTGTACACGAAACGACATTCTTCGTAATTGTGACAGTTTGTGTTTGCGTCTCGACATTTGTCGATATTCCATACGTGTTTGCTATGTTGAGCTGGGTCAGGTTTCATTTAAATAAAAAAATAACTGCAAACCTCAGTGTGGTGTCCGTGTGCAGATAACGGGAAGAATCGGTGAATTCTGCGAAATACTACTAAAAAACCAGCTGACCTGACTTGCAGTTCAGTTCAACCACAAAACTGAAGTGCAAGACATCGGGCATAGGTGGAACAAAGCAAGCAAAAGATAAACAAAAGATTGCAATAATACCCAACATTCATGGGATAACACACAAGCTAAAAAGATAGCTGCGAGGCAGGACATCAAGGTCGTGTGTTCTGCGCCGAACAAAGCCTGCTCAATGTGCCGTAAGGTAAACCAGGACACCAACCACATGAAAACCTGCAACATCGCACACAGGACACGATACGCCCCATGTGAAAAGGGGGTTGTTTATCACATTCCCTTATCGTGTGGCAAGTGCTATATTGGCCAAACTGGTAGATGCCTCAACGACAGGACAAGAGAACACGCAGCATCGTTAAAAGGCACAAATGCAGGTCATCTACCGGCACATTGCCGCAACTGTGCGTGCAGTGCAGAGTTCAACAGCGTTACCATCATCGCAAAACACAAGAACCAGTATGCACGAGAGATGCTCGAGACCTTGGCCATCGAGGAAAACGAAGCCACGTGCGTCAGCGAGCCTTCAATCAAGCTCAATACCAAAGAAAAACAATATTTGCGGTGTTTTATGACCGGGTGAAGTGCGGGTGATTCTAATTTTAGTTTAGTTATTTTTCGGATATAAGCGGTGTTTTATGTGGGTTTTAAAACAAAAAAGCGAAAAGAAAAAAGCACAAAGTCAAGGTTCAAAAAGAGGAGGAAGTATTAAACAACAGTTGGTAGTCCAGCGGTATGCCTGTCTCTTTCTCTCTCTGTATTTTATTTTCCTAAGTTCAGCTGGTTTTTTTAGTATTATGCACCAACAAGCTCAACTACAGCGTGTTACTCTGCGAAATACTTTACTGCTAGGAAGCCAGGTTGCTTCTCCCGCTGCGCGCATCGCGGATTTCGCTTTTGTAACCTGTCTGATGACGTCATAGCTTGTGACGTCAATGCCATCAGCGACGGTCTCAAGCACTTCCTCCACCGCAATTTGAGAAGTCATGGGGCTTGGTAGTGGTCAGAAGGTTCTGCCCCGTTGAGGGTGCTGCCAAGTGGAGACGTCGCTGATGCTGGCGGGCGCAGGTGGACCTGTGGAGCCGGCAGGCGAAGCTGGCTTCCTGTCTCCGGATGGATGGGTAGAAGGCGTCGGCCTCTTCCTCCCTTACAAATGATAGCACAGTCACTGGGGTGGACGCAGGTAGCAAAGTTCGTCCTATGTCCACGGCCCATGCGGTGTCCACACCTTGACCTCGTAGGACGCTGACCCCGTCCGCTGAAGTACTTTTGGGTGGAGTCACCTTGGTCAGCTCCTGGAATTGCATACAAAAGCTTTATCGTTTACTTACAAACAGATTTTGGCACTACTTCGCCGCAATGATTGTGAAACACTGACGTGCTTGTACTGCACACTCATGTGATGGCTTCATTGCGTCCAAGCGAGTGCGGTGCTGACGACAAAGAAAAAGAAAGATGGAGTTTCTTGCGTAGTCGCATAAGGTATATGTTGCGGTACGCCATCAATAATTTTGATTACGTCTTCTCCATACTTTCGTTTGCAGGGAAGTTTCGGAGCGCATTCTTTAGTGTCTGCACAGATCTTTCAGCAAGTCTGTTGCCGCTGGGATGATAGGCATAAGCTAAACCTTGCTGCACTGCGTGGTCGTTCAAAAACGCTTTAAACTCGGACGATGTGAACTGCGTGCCGTTATCACTCACAAGTGTCTCCGGTGCACCGTATACCGAGCAAATAATTTGAGCAACCGCTCTATCATTGCTTCTGCAGACACAGACGACATGACGTACACCTCAGGCCATTTGGAATGTGCGTCTACAACGACTAGTAGCATATGGTTGCGGAATGGGCCCGCAAAGTGGACAACATGTTGCGTGGGCCATGACCAAGGGTGCAATGGTGCCTTTTGTGGCATGTGGCGCTGTTGTTGGCATGCCATGCATTGACTCACTCGTTGTCCCAGGTTTTTCTTCAGAGAGGGCCAACATACGTCTTTTAGCAAAAAGTATTATGTCTGAAATATGCCCAAATGTACTTCGAGGGCATTTAAAACATACATTATATTTGTGAGTGCACTAAAATATGCTGAAATAAACTAAAATATGTTCACCAATTTTTCTTAATAATAAAAGTATATTTTTGCAAAGATATCAAAAATACTGTTCATAAATGTTTACTCCGAGTACACTTTTGTTCTCTGGTACTCTTTAAAGCTTAAAATGTTTTAAAGCTACTCCGGAAGTATGTTACCATATTTCCGAAGTAGCTTAGACAACAACAAAAACATGTTCACATATTTCCCACATACTTTTGGTGTATTAGGACGTATATTTAGAATTAATTTCTAATGAATTTAAAATCTATTTGTGAGCGTGGACTAAAGAAACTTAAACTGAATACAAAATAAGTATGTATAATAAATATATTAAAATATATTTTAATTGAGTAAAGCTATACGCACTCCGGAGTGCGGCTCGGCGGGAGATGGCTACCACTGATCTCAATGACAATTGCTGGATCGCGTTTGACCAGCACCGCCTATGGACGGGAATGCGGCCACGGTCGGCCATCTTTTTGGTAGAGTTATATCATCTCTAGCCATCATAGTAATATGGCGGACAGCGCAATGGCGGCAGGCTGCCATAAAATAGCCGTAGATCTAGTACACTGTACCGTGGGTGATATTTCGTGCTTGATTGAAGTTGTTCGACGAAGCAGATTCTTGAAACCCGGCGTGAACGGTAGCCTCGTCTTTGAGGACCCGGCGAAAGTTCTACGAAAGCGCAGCACCGGGAAAGCAGCGCAGCTCGCATCGAAAGCAGACTACGTACCGGCGTCTGCTTTCGATGCTTTCGATGCGACTTTCGATGCGTGCTGTGCTGTTTTTCCCCGGTGCTGCGCGATTTCGTGAAACTTTCACCGGGTCCTCAAAGACCGGGCTACCGTTCACGCCGGGTTTTAAAAACATGTTTTGTCAAACAATTTCAATCAATCACGGAATATCACCCACGCTATTTTGATGGCAGCCTGCCACCACAACTGCCAAAACGCCGTCTGCCATGGATGGATGATGGTGGCTGCCAGGTGGCTTCAGCAGCTGTATCTTGGCTAGAGGTGATATAACTCTACCAAAAAGATGGCCGCCAGTGACCGCATTCGCGGAGCGGGCAAACGCGATCCAGCAATTGTCATTGAGACTGCGGGCTATACGCACTCCGCCATATAGATGGATGGATGCAATCACGTCTGAAGCCTGAACCGGGTGGTGGCTTGCGCTACCTAGCGGTGGCGCCGACTGAATGAACCGATTTTTATGTGCTTGCGCCATCTAGCGGTGGATTATAAAACCGATGTTTTGGCACGACACGACACGCTCTTTTTGCTGCCGACTTCTGTCGTGTACCTTTACTCGATCGCTTACGAACGGCAAACTATACTCGACGTCAACTCTTTTACGCTACGCTGGTAAGACTGCAGGACCGAGCGGTTGCAAGAGCGATCTCCGTGATTTTAACAAGCGCTCTCGCGCAGTGCACGCGTCGATCAGGGCAGCGGGCTGGCGCTTGTAGGTACGGTTGCGCTCGGACATATGCGCCGCATGCCACAACCGATTTTGGAGGAAGGGGAATGGGAGCGATCTTACACTTCGTTTCAGCTTGGGTCCAGACGCAGCCGATGCTACGAGCGCGAGCGTGTGGCCCTGAATAGTGCTTGCATTGCACGAGCGCGCGTGCTTCAGCAGGGACGCAGAAAGCCCGGAGCTCGCGCTTGTAGCATCGCCTGCGTCTGGACCCAAGCTGAAACGAGTATCAGTACAAAAATGTTGACGCCGAGTATAAATTAAGCTACTCCAACCAACGACAGCATTTGGAGAGCAGGTGCACGATCGTCCCTCGAGTTCGAAACGTGCATGATTCTATTCGCCTCGAGATCGAACCGTGTCGCCACCGTGCGGCCGAAATTGGAAACTTGCGAAAGCGGGGATACCGCCGTGCGTCGTCTGCTACGGGCGCACGTTCAGAAGTGTGGACATCGACGACACAAGCCCGTTTCTGGCTGAGCTTGACCCTCCTTATTAAATGTTTGATGTTTTAATTGTCGTTTCTTCTGAGTAAAGGTTGTGTTGTATCGTTTCACATGCGTGAAAATACAGCAAAGCGATTATTATTAAGTCGGAAGCTTCCATATTCTTAGTGTGTTGGTTCGTATACAACCGCTTGTCCCACGTATTTCTGTTTTCTCGCACGAGCAATAGCTTTCATAAAACATTGAATGCTCATTGGAGCTGTGGTTTGATTAGAAAATTAACCCGACTGATCGCTACCCTTTAATAGACTAACCAACCGATAAATCCGTTCGTTGATTTTTCGCCGGTCATATTGCACGAAAGAAGTTAAAACTACACATTTTTTACTATTTTTACTATGTCATAAATGGCACATTGCATTCCAATTTTAAACTTCTCGTTGTGACGCCTAAATATTAACACGGGAAGCGTTTTAATGTGAAGTAATTTTTAAGTTATTATTTGAACAGTATAATCACCCTCGGTGACAATCACAAGCACGTTGAAGTGGTTTACCGTGCAAGCCTGTGTCATAAAAGACAAAGACGTCAAACATATTAGAACAGACATCTTTTACTTTTTGCTGACTTTCTCCAGCACAAGATTCCGATCAAACGGCAAAAAAAAATCGCAATCAGAGCATTACTGGAATAATCTAAAGATTAATCGATGAACTGCCCAGTCCCGATATGCGTTAGGTGAGGGCGGAGGGTGATCGGAAAGTCTCGTGAAGGTAGCTAGCCTACTTCAGTAGAAGAGTGTCGCTGCGGCCGATGCTGTCTGTATCGTGGTGCGGGTTGTTTGCTGGAGTTGCAGAGTCTACTGTGTTTGAATAGAAGATTATTTAGCCAGAAACTTATAATATTAGCCTATTGACATCCGCGGCACTCACCAAGAAGATTGAAGCGGGTGAACCCGCACTGCAGAGAAGATAGTTTAATAACACCAACGTTGCTGCGTTACTCGGTTACTCTTGTTCATTACACTCGCGGCAGATATATTAGCAACAGTCTGTTTCACTTGTTTCAGTTGTGCTGCCGATGTGCAGTTTGCGGATCGTAACTAGAAAAGGCACTCTCTCCTCATCGCAGCGTAGTAGAATTGTTCCGACTCCGAAAAACTTACCCACACCGTGGCACAGTAAAGGGAAACATTGACTGCAGAGGAACTTAATAGCACGGCAATTTTTGATACAGCACTGACTTCTCTTCATGTTAAATATTTATATTACTGCAAAAGCTAAAAGTTAAAAAAATCCATCGAACCTGCAATTTCACAGCCCACAGTACCATTATTATGTTATCCGGGTCGGAATTCAATGTTTTGGAGAACTCCCACGCTGGTAAACCGATACATATATTAATAATAAAATATATATATATATATATATATATATATATATATATATATAACATAAATAGAGCAGATCAACCGGAGACAGGCATCCGTCGTGGTGATCCATGCTTCCCAACGTCTGCCTAGAGCAGACGACGCATCCCCACGAGCGATTATTTAAATTTAGGTCGTACGCTGGTAACACAATTCGATCTTCACTGAAGCACCGGACGGTACCGCACCATTTTCCGCTATAATTGTTTTTCCACCGACACTATGCGACAAAATAAACGCAAGAATCTACGCCGTCTCGCGCGCGAACGTGGAGAGCCTATGGGGCGGCCGTGCTTCTATCCCCGCTTTGATGATGATGATAGCGCGACAGTACCGCCACCTCTAGGTCGATCTCGAGGCCAATACTTCATTTCAGCTTGGGTCCAGACGCAGGCGATGCTGCAAGCCAGCGAGCTCCGGGGCTTTCAGCGTCCCTCGCCAAGCACGCTTGCCCGCTCGTGCAATGCAAGCACTGGTTCAGGGCCACACGCTCGCGCTCGTAGCATCGGCTGCGTCTGGACCCAAGCTGAAGC
>JAZHYW010054196.1:0-26014 GCA_037355805.1 Ixodes ricinus | reverse complement strand
GGGACATTAGTCATGGGCTCGTTCTGCTTGCTACTCAGCTAAAACTCTTGTTAGTTAGTAGTGACGCTTGCGACACCATTGAGATACTGAGGCGGGGAACACTGAAACGTACTTTTGAACTAATTTTGAGCGTCTATGTATAAGTTCGTTTTCAAGCCTCCTAATAGGCCATGGGCCCAGTAAAACTACGCTGAATCTCAAAATAAAGAGATGCTACAGAAATAGAAACGTCGAGACTGATTACCGGAAGCTCCGTATCGAGACGGGGAAGTCAGATACCTGTAGGGGAAAAATTCGAACTATCAGGCAACGTTAATGAGTTTAGCTAGCGGAGCTTTGAACTGCCACTCAAATATTACACAAAATATCGGAATTACAAACATGTCGGCAGGTTTGGCAGACAAACAAACCTGCAACACCTGTCAATCCTAATATCAGGCGGTGTCAACATCGTCCTGTGCATCTAAGCAATCGGAGTCAAAAAGCAAATCTCCCTTCTAGGAGTTCTCTTATGTAAAGTGCTATTTTAGACTAATTATAACAGCAAGTCAGGGTTTAAAGGTTCTTAGCATGCGCGTTAACTTTAGTGGTTGTTAGGGGTTTTCCAGACTTCCGGAAGCGCATTGTTGGTTATTGAAATTGGCAACACTGGCTGCAAAGTCACAGCGGTGTCATCAGGTCTGGCTCGATTCGCATGAACCGGCTGAGCTTACTCCAGCAGTGCAGTGAACTGGCGCGACTCGATTCAACCGAAGCTGCACGGCCGCTGCACTGGCGCGTTTCATCCATCCAAGTTCTGACCGAGGTGAGACCCACCTCCTCAAAACCTTGCATCGGTTTGGATTCGGTTCAGCGTCCCTGCAGAAGCAAAGACAACGAGAGCAGACGGACGATATCGTCGCCCGTCTCTCCTCGCGTTGAATTCCACAAACTCCTTGCCTGAATGTGTGTGATGTTTAAATAATAACGCCGTAGATCGAGGCTACCTCTTCAACTCAATTATAATAATAACGTACCCGTGGTGGACGCGGAAACGAGATCCCAACCAAGGGTTAGAATTTGCTCGATTTTAATATTTGAAAGCATTTTCCGCACCTGCTCTTGCAGGTTTGCTCTCCTTGTGGTAAGCGTTGAAATATTGGCTCTACGTAAATTGTTCATTTTTGATGCTACGCGGTACCATATTCACAATCTTCGGCAAAAAACAAAGTGAAAAGTATACACTCTTGATAGCCCCCTGTATTTAGTAATTCCTGAACGCAGACAGATAATTCCGACACGTTGAGGAGGCCTTGGATTGAGTAAGCATTAACACTGCACGCCCCATGGGTGAGCAAAATACTGCATTGCTTGTCCGTAACTATCTGCAGCCGCCCACTAAGGCGCCTGGGACAAACGCCAAGAATCGGCATTGCCCGTGAAGCTGCACGCTGGTTTTTCTTGAGAATCAAAAACAAACGCTTGAAGGTTGACGCGTCAAAGTGACCGTAGATAACTCTTTTGATCAAAGACGCCTCGTCAGGCTTTCGTCTTCGGGAGTGACCACCACAGCACGCCGCCCACACTAACACCCGACGCGAAAATTATCCTGATGCTGGGAACCTATCCTCGAGACGCGAAACTCGAGAGACTTAGATAGAATCTGTACCATTATTGCCATATGCGCATGTGAAGGACACGCGAGTCGCTTGCGGGAACCGATAAGCAGCGCCAAAACGGGCTATTATAGCGGCAAACAAAAACTCATTTCGTGCAGAAAACGTTATTAGTACACCCTCGGAATAAAAGAGTCATTCATGGAAAACCATTTCCCTTATACAGTTCAAAACTAAGGAAACGCGAATGGCCCATGTTCGAACCGCGGAGGCATAAAGGTAGCATACGACGTGGCGTGGAGAGACAAGAGCTAACCCATGCTAGACGACACCCTGAGCTTCATCCGGAACCCGCGCACAGCACCAGTCCTACGCTGTAGCTGCACTGCTTCTGCAGCCACCGCTGCTAGACTCCTGACTACTTTGAGCTCGGACAGAACTAGTTCAGAACTCTCTGGCTGAGTTTAACAAAGCATGGACTGCAAAAATACAATTGGTTAGCTATATAATTTACTAATATTTGCTGATTAAATTTCAATCAGTTAATATAAACATATGATTCGAATTATAAACTTTCTGGAAAACAACTGAAGTTAGACATGGCAAATATATTTTTTACAGCGTTAAAAACAACGCTCAATTTTGACTCGTTTCTTGGTTTCGGCTTTCTGTCGAATCCGTTCTCTGCGCCAGCGGTTCCTTCCGCCACATGGCCGAAGCGCGAAGTTACTGCCTCGCCTTCTTCGAAGGATGGACGTATGGTTAATGTGCGCTAGCTGCGCCACTCGGCCACCGGTGGGCAGTAACGTTAGTGCAGAGATGCACTCAGATAAAACATTGAAACCTAAAAATTGTATGTTTTTCAGTATGTTTTTGCAATCCCCGACGTCTGCTGTAACTGACAGTTTGTTCTCAAAAATATATAATTTTGCTTTTTATCTCAATCACCCTATTTCAGGTATTTTCGAAAGCCTTTGCAAAAACACTCGGTATATTAAAGGGATACTTCAACGAAATTTGCAATATACCCGTCGTGTTCAGAAATAGGCTGAATAAGATCCACAATATCCGTAAATGACAACCGCGTGTTTCTATTTTGAGCCCGGTGGCTGTATCTTTCGTTATAGACCGACAGGCCGTTTTCAAACAAACCTACATCTTCCCACATCCATGTGTGGGCACTGCGCGTGCGCAGAAACCGAATTCGCGTGAACTGAAACCTCTGCACATGCGCCGTGCCGTCGACAGCGCCACCGCAGCTGCCTGACGTCTGGGCCGCGCTGTTGGTCTATAAACGGCCCACTCTACAAACGCTCGGAGAGCAGCCAGCGGCGATCACGTCACCTCCGCAGCAATCGCGACGTAGTTCATCTCAGGACCTTACGTCCGGACGCAGTGGACGCTGCGAGCTATCCCAGCCAATCCCGCTCTGTGGACGTAGCCCGTGATACGCTTTTCCGCGCGTCGATCTGCCCCCTTCCAAGGTCACGTGACATTTACACGCCCTTGGATAGGCCCCGATGGCTCTTGGCATCTGCTGAAAGCAGCCGAACAACACGAGCGATCGCGCGTCCGCAAGTAACACCAAAGCTGCTTTTGTACGAATTTTAAGTGACGGGTTAATCTTCTATAATCTCGTAGAGGGACAATAGCGACTTCTGGAACACACAAAAAGAGAGTCTCGGGGAGAGGGCAGTTCCTCCTTCAGCTCTTCTCTCGTCGTGCTCGGAGGAGAGACAGTCACCGTCACTACCCGTCATGGTTCCTAGACGGGCATCACAAACGACGCGTTAGCGACATCCACCAGGTGTTCTTTACTAATCGTTTAATTCGTCTTGAAATTATTTTTCGTTCCTTTTTCAACAAGAAATTTGTGTGTCTGATGTGATAATGCTCCACTGAACACGAATAGACCAAGAAATAAGCACCAACAGTTTGTTGTAGTGTCCCTTAAAGACATGAATATAATATTCATACCGAAGCATTGTGAGTCTATTATGAAGAAAATTGCATGTCCCCTTGCTGCGCCCTTCCAGGAAGCAAAAATGTCTGGGCTGCAGAGTACAATGCTCTTTGTTCTTTCATTTAATACTGCCAGATTACGTTCTGTTAAGCCAAGATCCCGTGTAACAGGTGCGTCGTGACGTGGATTTTACATTTTCCTTACGGCGCAGTCTAAGCAACTTGCTATTTTTCAGCTATAATTTTCCAGTTTTGCAACATCGTGAACGTCTCAATTATTATATAAGGTGTAAACAACATCATCGGTAACACGTAAGAGTAGAATACACTCAACTATTTTATTCTGTGAGTACCTTTCTTTCCGAGTAGGTTTATAAGCATTTGATCATGATGCTGGCGCTATGTAATGCCGCAGGTTGCTCAGATTTCAACATATGCATATTTTGCTCTAAAATGGAAGACAACAGATATTTATCATTGATACCGATTTGGTCTCGCACATTTTTATTCTTGGTGGAACCATGCCACATTGCCGCGGGTGTATGTGCTGAATACAGCGCAAGCCCTGCATGATGGCTTCACAGTTCTGAGCAAATAATCGGACGAGAATCTGAATTTGTTTATTCTTCTTGAAGCTTATTTTGAATTACCTTTTTGACACTTCATGACAATGCGCACAACATAAACAAGGAAAAATGGAAGCTCAGCATGTCAAGCTCATTTGTTTCTTCAAACTCTTCGCTTGTCAAGTCAAATAAAAAAAGCAATACCTCTTGGAACTTATTCTTGCAACTTATATCGTTAACAAACATAAAATCCGCTAGAATATATATTTTGTTTACCTTGCTTTTCAGAGAACATGCGGAAAATGATCGATCACAAATTTTGTGGAAACTTCTTTGCATATGTTGCGACGAGTTCGCATGGAATCCCTTAAAAATGTTTGTTTTATGTTGGTATGAAAAATTTACGGAAACTCGCAAGAGCAGGTTGGATTATAATCTCGATAGCTGAGCCCGTTGGTGACAATAAAATAAATATAAAAAAAACAAGAGGGATATGGCGGTACAGAGTCAGTGCCGATGGAGCCAACAAAGTTAAGGCCCGTTCATACTGTGCCATTTCTTACGTTAAGTTACGTTACGAAATCTTATGACAACTTACATTACGGCTGCTTACGATCTGCGCGTTCACACTGTACCCTGTCGTCCATAAGAAAGAACCAATATGAATCCTTTTGTAATGATTACGGTCAGCCAACAGCGTATTATCCAACATCACTGCCGTCCGCGGTGCCCGCTGGTACACCGCTGGCCCCGCTTCCATTGCAAAAAGTGCGATTCCGCGCTCGAAGAAGCGCTAACAGGCTCGCAACATGATTGAAAGGGTGCATAGCCACGGTTTTGAGCTGCGGATTGTACATGTGCAATTGCAACTAGGGATGTCGCGAACCACCCTAGGTTCGATTTCGAAAGATTTTGATATTTTCAAAGCGAACTGAGGTTCGCATTCGAAAAATTTCGATATTTTCGTACCGACCGAGGTTCGAATTCGAAAAATTCGCAGCTTTCGATCACAGTGGAGTTTCGAATTCGAAAACTTCGAAGCTTTCACGGTTTCTAAAATTTCGGGTTCGAATATTTCGAATATTCTTATACTTGAGGTTCGATAAATTCGAAGATTTCGAACTTTCCTAATTTAAAGATTCGAGATATTCGAAAAATTTGAAATTATTGGGATCTGAAGTTTGAAAAATTCGAAGATTTCGAAATTCTTTGGATATAAAATTCGCAAAATTCGAGCGCTTCGAATTTTTATAGACATAAAGTTCGAAAACTTCGAAGATTTCGAATTTCTTTCTACATAAAGTTCGATAAGTTCGAAGGTTTCGATTCTCTTTTAAAGCTAATTTTGAAAAAAAAAACTTTGAAGATTTTGAATTTTTCTTAAGTCCAAGTTTTAAAGTTCGAAGTCCGGTGTTTATGTTCCTCCACAGTTTCAGTTTGAAATAGCGTTTTCACGACTCAATGGTTTTCACGAAATCAGGTTTAGAAAAGTTCGGGTGTGATATTTAGACTCCGCGAAGTTGGTCAGGCAATTAAATGAGACGACGAGTGTCCCGGATGTGGTGGAATATTTGCCAGTGCAGAGTGACGTGTGACCATAGATCAGTAATTTTGACCGCCAGCCCAGGGGGGTCTTTAACATGCATAGCGCAGTAGTGATCACACGAACGCACTGTTTTACGATACTCATCCGGTTCGAAACGGCCAGGGGTGGGCAGGATGTTGAGGCTCAGAAAAACCTTGAAGCGACCTGGCGAACTACCTCCCCACCCCCTTGCACGCTGGGAGTAATCCGATCGAACGACCGCCCGAGTGACGCTGGCATATAGTAAGTTAAGTTTGTAATTGTCCTGGAGGTTTATTTTCCTGGACGAGTAACGCCCCGCAAATAGCACAGAAGCCGACACAACTCGAGGTCGAGGAGTGTTCTACCATACAATTAAGTTCCGTCGGAAGAGAGGAAAACGGGTGGAGGGGGGGGGTGTCTCTAGCCCCCCTTCCCTCCCCTCTTCCAGATATTTCGGACTATTAAAGAAAACAATACGGCAAAAGAGGGCGTGGTCGAGCTTATTTTAATCTGAAATTATTTATGTATATGTATAGCTACCCTAGGGGAAAATGCACCAGGCCGAGGGCTGGTGTGACTTGGTGTTACGACCAGGATTTTTCACAGATGTGATTTGGGACATTTTCTGCGTTCTGGTGGGACACCATCTAATCTGGTGAGTTGGTGTGTCACCGAAATCTGGTGTTCTGATGTGACACCAGCAATCTGGAGTTCATGGGACATCAGGTTTTGTTGTGGTGTGATACCAGAGCACCTGTTGACTGGGTGCTGCTTTACCACAAAAGGGTACAATGATAAGTTTGACAACAACGCTGCTGTCATGTCACTTTATTAAAAAGCAAAGAAGCAGAAACAGTAAAATCCGAAGCTTTACTGCTGTAGGAGTGGTCACGATCAACTGGGGCTTGTCCGGAGCCACTGTCCTGCGTCGAAGAACTGGACGCCCTGTCGTTCTGCAATTCTTGGCCTTTCAGCTTGCGGTTGACTCGTGTCTTGGTAACGCTGATCCGTTCCGCGTACCCTCCGCACCAGAAATCTCCACTTCTAAGGCATCACATTCGACAGATGGCTCAATATCCTTGTCCAGCTCCTTTCAGGAAGCTTCCTTAAGTAGAAGAATATCAAATGCTTCTTTGAGCTCACCGATGTCGGTCGGATCCGTGGCCAGCAGGACGCCAATCTCATTAATGATCTTTGCTGTGGCGGCTCGCAGGGTAATCCTCTTTCGCTTCAGGCGGTCGACGCCCTCCTCGCTCGTAGTAGGCATGATTCTGGCCGTTGATTCCCGGTTTTCGGCACCAAAAACTGTAATAATTACTAGCTTTCTTTGTTGTTTTGCTACTCAAAACCAAGCTCGTCGGAAGTCAGGAAAACGCAGCAACACACATCTTTTCGGCTTCGACTCGCCAAAGAAGACTTCTTTTTTTTCTCAAACTTAAACAAGAATACCGGCGGAAGCGGAAAGAGAAACCCTCGAAGAGGCGAGCCGGCGAGCGCCCCAAGCTGCTCAAGGCCACCCGGGAAAGTACTCAGGACGAGGGGACACTTCTTGAGCACAAAGGAGCCCGCCGCGGGGTCTCCGGCGACCACCAAGACGGGAGCAACAAGGCATCCTGTCGGGGGACGGGGCGGCACACAAACTACATAGAAAAACACGCCTCGCGGACGGGGGAAAGTCAACAAAACACAACTCTGGTGTCACATCAAACAGCATGGTGTGCACACCGGCTGCCTGGTGAGGCACATTGGCCTCTAGTGGTGTGACACCAGACTCTCTTGGTGAACCCATCAGGCTGATGTGCGGGTACACCAGCATTGCTGGTGGGCACACCAGATATTCTGGTGTCACACCAGGATTCTCTGATGTCACACCAGGATTGCCTGGTGTATTTTTTATTAGGGTACTGTCGCTCTTCACTGCATAAAAGATCGCGTAGATGGTCATTGTTGGAAACCTCGTTGTCAGAAGGCACTACTTGTCACATGCTTAGAGGTTCAGAAGTTCAAAGCTATGTCTTTTCGACCTAAATAACTGTGCCATTGTAGCAGAAAAATGAACATAACAATAAATGCCGGGATAAAAAGCTGAGAAAAAAAGAAACTATAAAGATTTCGCCGGAAGTGTTGTATTCTTGCATATTCAGAAGCTCAGAACTTCGAAACAGGTTTCTCCTGCCAAAATGTCTACAGGCTAAAAGAAACACTTCCCAGAATAGTGAAGCAAAAAAAAAGTTTTTTTTAATGACGTGTTGAATATGACCAATATTAAAAATCTTTCCCCATGAGTTAATTTATTCCTCAACGTGAAAAAAAACAATAAATACATTGTTTTGTATTCTTGCAGACGGCAATTATATGTACTTCTGTGGTGTTAATTTAAATGCGATACCTAAAACAACTTAGACGAAAAAAATATCAAATTTAGGGCATAATTGCCCGTAGATACATGTTTGGACATTTCTTCGAAACTCATCATGAATAACAACAATCATATCTTAAGACGACGCTTACCTGCAGGCTATACATAGATCATTCTTAAAACGTTTAACATCTCTACCGTAAACAACTTCGGCTTTAGGGCGCTTCAAATATGGCACAAGCGACAATCGTCAAAAACCCGTCGTCCTTCCAGCCCATTCGGGCATTTATTTCTTTAAAACTGAGCGTGCCAGAACATTGTAATAAACAGCATTGTCTTTCGTAAGGAACGCAGCACAGCATGTAAAAATTCGAGAAAAAAAAATTACGAATGTACCTCACTACTTGAATTCAAATGAAACCGTCCGTCGGTCTTTCGAAGTTCGACGAACGTAGAACCTTTACCCTAAAAGTTCGAAGTTCGTCGACCTTTTGAGTTTTCAGGACTCGAAAGTTAGAAACTTTTCGATTCTCTTGATAAATAAATTCGAAAGTTTGAAAATTATCGAACTCTCTTGGCGTAGGAATCGAAAAAAGTTCGAAAAGCTTCGAACTTTTTAGTGCAAGCGTTGATGTGGACTATTTCTTCTTGTTCCGCGTTGTGTTTAAATCGATGCAATACTGTGCGGTTGCATAGCGGTGCCGAAGATCAAGGGGCTCACAACGATGTCAGATACGGCGAAGAAAAAAGACGGCGTGGGGCGCGTTTTGTGCCGGGGTTACGATGTAAGATACACTTTCCGGTCAGGACACGGCGGGGCTAACGCGCGTATAGAATTTAGATAGCGTTCGTTCGACGGGTATCCGAAAGGCTGCATCATTCCTGCGGCCACGCGCCCGCGGCTGACAGTGTCGCCGGTGGCCGTTGCGAAACTGTGGAGAGCGAAAAAAATATCTCTGCCATGGCACTCGGTGCCGCAATTTTCTCCTCAAATTGCAGCGGAGACATTTGGAACTCCGGTCGCCGCGCTACAAAGAATGAAGATTGAAGAAGCCGTGTGCGGCGTTTGACCATGGGTTTGACGCGCGGCTTCAAAACAGTGACGATGGGCCGGAGATGCTTTGTTCAGAACGGCAACTCAGGTCACACTAGCTTGAGAAGAAAAGGTCAGTATGTTCAACGATAGCATCCGACCCCACACGTTTGAAGCGTGGGTTCAAGCAACTCCTCGCAAGCACCGTCCGCTTGGCCTTAAGGATTTTGTTTGAATCAAGCATTTCACCAACGACATGACGATACTTCGCTCTGCTGTAGGGCGTTTCAAGATAAGGTCGAACAACCATATCCGGTGACCATTTTTAATTTTAATGAAAAAAATATATTTTGCTGGCTTTATGCCCAGAAGAAAAAACCAACTTTGTTATCGGAAAAAATGTTGTCTTGCTAAAAAAATTGTAAGCACCCTCTTCAGTCACGCGCGGTTTTGCATATCGCGCGATGCTGACATTTTGGGCGGCTTCAAAACAATCGTCTCTGGCTACGGGTCTAGAAATATTCACTGAAAATTATGCAGGGAGGATTGACAAATGTATTAATCACCGAGTATTAGGTGGTTGTTATTTTGAGAAAACAAATCGCAGACATGGCACATTGCGCAATAACGCTCTGGATTAAAGAATATTTTTCTCCGTATCTATAAAAGCTGGTCATCAAACCTTGCTGTGTGTTGCCCTGTATATAGTTAATCTTGCGTGAAATATTGCTGTCCTGGTTAGCGGGAGAAATTTACATGAATTGCTTACACAGCGGTATTTAACTAAAAATGCATTATTTTGAAAATAATTGAAAAAAGCCAGCTTTAATAACCTTTTAAACTCTCTGAAATTAACGTTTATAATATTGTGACGAATTAAGGCGACAAGTAGGCGAAGAGTAAACTGGAAATAAAGGTTTAATGAATGAACATGCCAACCAAAAAATTGACCGACATCTCCACGTGGTGAATGATGTTGGTTGGAGCGAAGCTCAGGGGCTCTATGTTGCGCTTTTGACTCCAGAGACTGTGGAGAAGGAGGTGACGTCAACAACGCTCTTTGGAGTGTTGATTGGCGGAGTCAGCTGATGACGGTATCTGCAGAAGAAAACAAAGAAAAAGTCTTCCGCGATGCGTGGTGCTGCTAAGATACGTTCATTCACACCTACGTCACTTCCTCCCTAGTCTCCTGGGAGTCCAAAAAGGCAACATAGCACCCTGGCGGTGCTTGTCTGCGTAGACGCTGAGCCGCAGCATGCCGAGCCTTTTCGTTCAGCTTTCATCCATGTCAGAAAGAGAATGTGGGTATGGAACGTGGTTATATACGAATTTGAGCATTTGACCGCAGCGCCCTCTCGTCTATAAACGTTGAGCCAATGCATGCAAAGATTGACGCGATTATATACGCATTTGACCGCAGCGCCTCTCCTGTATAGACGTTGAGCGGCTACATGCAACGTTTCATCCATGACAGAAACCTCAGCTCTTGATTTACTACCACATCTCAGAGCCCCTACTCGTCCTATCGCTGCGCAAACAGATTTCAACATTTTTTTTTCATCATTTTTTCATCTTTGTTTCTTTTTTTTTCCTAGCACGAGCACGTGAGCTCGTAATTTTTTTATATTTTTTTCTTTTTTTTTGCTCTACACGAGCACTTGAGCATTGTCTCACGTGCTCGTGAGCACGTGATCTTAGAGCAGTAGCACGACAGCCGACGCCGGCCTACGGCGGACGGCGGACGGACATACGGACGTGGTTAGCCCCTAAGGAGCTTCGCCTCAATCATTAACGAAAGAGCGTCGAGGCAGAAAAGCAGGTGGCGATTCGGCGGCAAACAGAGCGCGAGCGGAGACTGATTGGACAAGGTCAGTGGGTAGCTGCTTATCTACAGTGCGCCACTATCTCGAAAGTTCGGCAAAGAAGGCTCGAGCGTCGCGCGCTCGGGGCAAGGATGAACTGGCACTTTCAAGAACACCAAAGTATGTGGAAAGTTACGTCTGGTGCGAAGAATGAACGCGAATCTTCTGAAGTCGGTGACCGAGCGTTGCTTTCGGCTCTGCGGGCGGCATTATCCTTTAAAAGCTGCATCGTCCTGATGCGAAAGGAAAACAGAAATGGCTATAAATTAACGGCGAAACGAAATAAACATGCAGTGTCGTAACTTAGCGCGCGTAGAACGGCTTGAGTGGAACTACGTGGACGACTCTGGGTCGTGGCCGGCGGCGTCCTGATGGTCGGGTTCCGTCGGGGAGCACCTCGTAATTCAAGTCCCTGAGGCGGCGCACGACCTTGCAGGGTCCGAAGTAGCGGTTCTTAACAGTTTCTCGCTGAGGCTGCCGCGGCGAATGGGCGTCCACACCCAAACCCTGCTCCGGGCTGGAACTCCACGTCGAAGCGACGTAAGGTTGTACCGGCCAGCTTCCACACGTTGCTGGTCCTTTATTCGAAGACGGGCTAGCTGGCGTACTTCTTCTGCTCGTTGGGTGATCAGCTGGCGTCGTCGGTACCTGCCGTCCGTCGGGTCGAGGCAGCGTGGCGTCGAGCATCGTCGTCACCTTCTGCCGTGCACCAGCTGAAAGGTGTGATGCCAGTGGTTTCTTGAATGGCCGTGTTGTATGCAAACGTGACGTAGGGCAACACTTCATCCCACGTCTTGTGTTCCACGTCCACGTACATCGAGATCATATCGGCGACGGTCTTGTTTAGTCGCTTCGCCAGTCCGTTGATCTGCGGGTGGTATGCCGTGGTTCTGCGGTGGTCAGGTGGCTCAGGCGAGTATCTCTTGGTGTCAGTTGCGCCATAAACGAGGATCCTTGGTCTGTATTAGCGACTCTGGGGAGCGCCGTGTCGGAGGACGATAGACTCCACGACGAAGTTGGCTACTCCGCGCGTTCCCCGAAGGGAGTGCTTTTGTCTTGGCGTACCTGCTGGAGATAGTCAGTTGCCACGATTATCCAACGGTTTCCTGCGTCGACGGTGGGAAAGGTCTGGAGAAGATCCATTCCAATCTGCTGGAATGGTGCAGTCGGGGCGCGATTGGTTGCAGGAGACCTGCCGGCTTCGTCGGTGGTTTCTTGTCCTTTGCTCATTCGTGGCACGAACGAACATAGAGGTGGACAGTCTTCGGGAGCTTGGGGTAGTAGTATTTTTCTCGGATCCGTGCAAGAGTCCTACTGTAGCCAAGCGTGACCAGATGTCGGGTCGTCATGGCAGGCTTGGAAGATCTCTTCTCGAAGACTAGCAGGGATCACCAGGAGCCACGTCGAGTTGTTGTCCCTGAAGTTCTCTTTGCTAGAGGATACCTTGCCGGATGGCGAATCTCAGCAGGTCACGTGAAAAGGCTCGGGGAATCGTACCCTCGTCCCTCCAAGTGGTCGATCAGTGCACGCAGCTCAGGATCGTCCCACTGGAACGCTGCCGTGCCGTGAACGCTCGCTGCGCCAAGAAAGCGATCGTCGCCGTCGTCGTCATCTTGGCGCAGCCGGTGGCTGAACTCGATGGGGACCTCCGACAGGCAGTCGGCGTCTGCCGGGCTTTTCGGCCCGACTTGTAGACCACGGTCATGTCGTACTGTTGCAGTCGTAGGCTCCATCTGAGCGAGGCGTCCCAATGGGTCCTTCAGGCTCGCTAACCAGAGCATCAGACATGCGCTGGCCGGTGACCACCCGAAATGGGCTTCCGTGCAAGCTGCAGGCGGAATTTCGGTGATGGCCCCGACGACGGCCAGACATCCTTCTCGGTTGTCGAGTAATTCGCGTTCCGCGTCTCGACAGCGTCCGGCTAGGGGCGTATGCGATCGCGCGCTACCGCATCGTTCTCGTCGCTGGATCCAGCGCTCACCTGAGTCCCGGCATTACCGGCGTCCGCGTGAACCTTCCGCTCGCGCTGATTGGCTCGAAGGCGGCCGAGAATCGTGGTGCTGACCGGAGCCGTAGCTCAGTTCGTCGAACGCCCATTGCTGTTCTCCATCCCGTCTCGAAGTCCATGGCGTCTTTTGTGTTGCGCATGAGCGGCGCAGAAAGCTTGGCGAAATCCTGAGCGAACCGCCTGTAGTATGCGCAAAGTCCGAGGAACTCTTCAGACGGCCTTTTTGTCGGTGGGCGGTGGAAAAGCGCTGCCATAGCGCGAAGCTTCAGGGTCAGGACTTACACCTGTCGCCCCGCAACGGTGCCCAGGGAACTTGCGTTCGCCGTAGGCAACCGGCACTTCGTCGGCTTGAGGGTGAGTCCTGCGGTCTTGATGGCCTCAAGAACGGGCCCAAAGGCCGTCGCGTGTTTGTCGAAGTTGTCGAGAATACCGTCGACGTCGTCGAGGCAAACGGAGACAGCCCTGCCACTTTAGGCTCATTGACGGACGGCAGGTCCATCACACGGGAACGCTGCCGGCGCCGTGCACAGTCTGAAGGGCATCACTCGAACTCATACAGTCCGTCGGGCGTGACGAAGGCAGTCTTTTCACGGTCCTGTTCGTCGACTCTCGATCTGCCAGTAGCCACTCTTAAGGTCCATCGACGAAGAGTAGCGGGAGTGGCGCAGGCCGGTCCAGGGTGTCGTCGATGCGGGGGAGCGGATACACGTCTTTCTTCGTGAGCGCTTGAGCCGCCGGCAGTCAACGCAGAATCGAAGCGTTCCGTCCTCCTTCTTCACCAGTACGACTCTTAGACTCTGTTTGCAGACTCTGGCTTAAGACCAAAACGACACAAACCCTTTGTCGTTGCGATGAGTAGTTTTCACCAATATCAATTTGTCCACTTTCCGGTGAAACACCCTGTGTTTCCATAGCTGCGCTGCCCCGCCCCTATGCAGCTATGCAGAAACCAAACGGCATGGATAAACATAAACTGAACGTGCATCTTTGCATAAAGCATGCCATGGCTGCACGCTCATTCTGAGCCCAAATGTTGCGGTAGAGGCAAAGGTCCATTCATATGGGCCAGCGAAAGCAGGCAAAAATGTGGCCCAAAACCAATCGTCAGCGTCATCAACCCTGGAGGCCGCGCTACCAAGCAGCGCGACTGTGTTTCTATGCGCGGCAAAAAACACTCCGTTGCCGATAAAATATTAAAGACTACATTTTTTCGGTGCTTTTAATTAAGCTTATTTTAAATCAAAGTAATATCTTATTTATAATAACTTAGCTTAAGCATGCCCAGCTAAAGGGAATTCTTTAGTTAGAGCTTAATATGTGCCAGGCACGACTCTTGCTGCGACTCTACAACGTCGTGCCATTGCAGTGTTTACGCCGTCGGCCGAAGTTCGCGGTCCTGAAAACGCCTCATGCGTCTGCATTGTGTGCGTTTGCCAGTGTGCCTGCATTTTCAGGAAGCTTCAGTCAACTTTCAGCTCTGTAATCGTTTAAAGAATCTGCGGACCTTAAGTTTTCCACGCATCCGAGTGCAGAAACGGCCTGTACTCGGCTAAAGCCTCATCGCAGCCGTTCTGCGGGTTTTGTCGTCGAGGGCCCGCCGGGCGCGTTCACGGCCCAGTCTCGTCGGGACGATGAGCCTGCCAGGCATGTAAAGGATCGCCGCTCGGCAGCGCGATGCCCAGCGGATGACCGCACCACTGGCATCACCCTTCGTCGCTTTTCCCCGGGACCAGTGCAAGGTGAAACTTCTGCATCAGCCAGCCCGCTGCACCACGTGCGATGTCCATTGTCCGGTGATGTCTGGTGAGCTCTTTGACCTCTTCTATGGGCCCTCGGCGCATGATCTCTAGTAACAGGCACCCGCTGATCGAAAGCGTTTTGGGCGCCCAGCCTTCGCTCCAACCGGCGCGAAACGAAACTCAATCTCAGATATTAGCGGCAGACGTGCGGCCTCTGCTGAACGGCTGCGTGACCAACAAAACCTTATGGTGAGCAAAACGCCCATACGCACTCCGGAGGCGTATCTCGGCCGAGATGGCTATAGCCGCACTCCGCTAAATCCCGCATAAAACGAATGGTCACAGCGAAGCAGCTCAGCGAGGACTTCCTTCGTCCGTATGCACATGGCAGGTGCTCCCCGTCAAGCCGTGGCCAGCACGGGGAAGGGAGTCTTTCGTGCCGTGGTCTCTCAACTGCGACCTCTGCGGAACACCGAGACCATCCAGCACGGGCCCTCGTCGAGTGCTCAAACGCCTACTTGTTCTGGGACGAGATGAGGACGTGCTTTTCCGCCTTAGGTCGGCCTTGACGCTGAGGGGGTGTACTTTCAAGTACCTCCCTCTCTCGGTGACGGAGAAAGCGCCGACGGAGGTGACGAGCGTGTTGGTGTTGCTGGGACTACACGCCATCTGGGCAGTCGCGCACAGCAATGGTGCAGTGCCACTTGATGCGCGTTCAACCTGGGGTGACTGCTTCCTGGCTAAACTGGACTGGGTGGTCTTCGTGACCGGCATGGGGGCGGCGGGAGGGGCGGATCGAGTGGCAGGCTCCGAGGAGACAGCTCGAGTCCGGAGGCCATGGCTCCAGGGCGCCGGCTTCTGCGTGGCCGGGGCTGCTGGCGGTTCTCTCTCTGGCGGGGCAGGGTCTCGATTGTTGCGAGAGGGGGCGGCGCGCGCGGGAGGCCCGTTTTCTTTCTTTCATTTTTTTCTTTTTGTTTTAACCTTCCCTTTGTAATCTTTTTCTTTCTTTCAGTCATTTCTTTTTTTATCTTTACTATTTGCTGAGCGTGTGCGTGGCGCGCATGGTGTGTGCGGGAGCACGTGGCGAGCACGCTCGAAGACCGGCGTGAGCAGCCGGAGGTGCTTGCGAGGAGTTCCCATGGTACCAGAACACAGTGCACACAGTGCCCTCGTCGGGACCGCCTGGAGCAGTAAGCGCCCGGAACGGATGGAACTCTTTCAGCTGGCGTTCTCCGCCAGACATCGGTGAACAGCGTAAAGGGCTGAGTGTAAAAATTGGCTGAAAGCATATTTCATTGTGAATCAAAGCCTCTGTTACAAAAAAAAAAAAAAATGGGCTTAGCATAGCGGCTGAGCGCGTCCGCTCTGTACGCAAGGGGACGCGGGGGTTCGATTCCCGGCGGGCCGTACTTTTTTTTTTTTTTTTTTTTTTGCTGTGGATTATTGCGATGTTTACGACATTTCTTTTGCGATAATTTTGTGGACGAAACTTCGCAGAATTAAATAGGACTCTCCCTTTTTTCCGGGGTGCTGATCGAGGACAGCGGGGCTTGGGCAATGCTGCCGAGATCGCCGCGCAAGCGGCGTGTACTGGTTACGTTTTGCACTCAGCAGTTTCATCAATCGTCGCCGCGAAGCGGCGTGAAACGCAGGCGGGGGCTGGGTTAACACGCCCCCGGCGATACACGCGCTGCTCTGGAAAGTGCTGCCTGACGGGCGCGAGTTCTCGGCGGAGTGGCACTATCTCGTCCGAAATGCAACTCCGGAGGCAAGCAGCTTTACTCAAACCTTATAAGAAATGAATGACTGAACATTTCAGCCTTAACCAACTTTTCAGTATTGGCGGTGAATAAACACTTAAAACATCCGTACCGCTTGAAACGTGGTTGGAGCCGTCATTCTTAACATGCTGGCGCCTATCTGGTCTACTTGCTGTGCATGTGCTCAAGAATCTCGCAACGTAACCGTCTGCGTTGTGAACCTATCTCAACCGCATATTGAGCACAGAAGTGCCCGCGCTCATGGCGTCGGCTGACCAACGAGACGTGGAGACCAGGCAACGAGGATGTCACCTGAAGCAGTTAATTGCTAACATTATTGTTAAATCTCCGTTTGTTTCTTGGGTGTACCGCAATAACTGAACGCTTCGGGCCTGCCTGCCGGCTGGGCGTCAAGGGTAAAGCAACAATGCACTGCTTCTCATTCAGGCGGAGGGTCTGGGAAATCAGTACGTTCAGCCGGAACACAAGCCTACAGAACAAGACAGCACAGCAGCCGCGTGCAACGGGCGGTATGCTCCAGGCACTTCGCCGTCTGCGCTTTATCCAGGAAGGCCGCAGGTCGGGTGAATACCAGCATACCTGACCACTGACAGGTTAGCAACGAAATCTTGTTTTCGGCCATTACCAGAATATAAGCTTATTCCGGGAAGGTATTTCACATGCAGATACAGCGTGAACCGTTTTAGTAGTGCGTGCTATAAATATGGGCTTAGCACTTTGCAAATGAACTTTGCATAGGTGCCGGAGATGTCAGTCCAGAGCACCAGCCCTTGGCTCATTCCTCAGCGAGGGCGAGGTTTTCTCCTCACAGCCAGCAGCAGTTGCATCGGTGGGCCCACATCATCAGGGTGTCAAACGCACCTGACTGCGGTACAAGGTAAAGGCAATCGCATACCGAGCAGAGTGCGTTGCAGGCCATGTTTTATACATTTCGAACCGTCGCGTAGTAGCCATCCTTCTATGATAGAGTGTGTCTCCTGCAACTTAGTGTTTTCTTAGAAACGCGGGAAAAACATGTATGACCGCGCTTTTAATCTCAGCTCGGCATCCATGTCGCGGTGAACATCCTGAGACAACGCAATGACTGATATTTTGCCAGATTTTATTTGCGTCAGGCTGCTGTGCAGATGTGGGGAGCATTCGCACGGCCCGGACTTCAGCAGCGAAGACTAGCTCCTCCAACCAGAGTTCATGGTAAGTTTTGATGACGTACTGCTTTAGGACAGTCTTTGAAGATTACTTGTCGTGCATGGCACTTGACCGGCTATAGCTGGTCTCAGCTATTTGCGACCACTCTGTCTCATTTGTTTCCTGTGTTTTGTTTTTTGTAGTGGATCACACCTTACGTGATGGATGGACACGGTCTTCCTCTTCGAGAAAACAATCGGGTCCGGGTGCCCACCCACTACCGAATATGATGCTTCGAGTGACTTCGACTCTCTTGGCAGTTTCTCACCAACGTAGGTATCTGGTGATGCAGATGCACAAAGCCTACTTGTACTTCCACATTTTCTAGCAGTGGAGGTGTGCAAATCTCCTTTCATTGTTTCTAAAGCGTTTCATGTTTACTCCGTGCTTTTGCTTTCCCCTGGCATGGTCCTGCGCCACCAGTACCGAGGGCAAGCGGGAAGATGACGTGTTGATGGCCAAACTCGACACCTTCGAAGCGCATGTACTAAGAGACTCCGGCAACGACCGCAGCGACATGGCGCCGACGCCACCGTCACTGAGATAGTTGAAAAGTGTACGTGGCACTGCATCCAACCATTGCGGCGCCTCGTAGAAAGCTCAGACTTCGAAGATGAGCCACGCAAGCAGGTTTGGCAGGTGGTGGTGCAGCTGCATCAAAGCCTCCTTGCCTTGGGCTTGGTACTTTTCGCTGTTTTCCTAAGTGTGGGTTACCGTTACTGTAGGTACAGTTATGTCTTCCTATCCAGTTGTAGGTCGTTACAGCTTTTGACTTCGGCGGCGCTTCTGAGGGCTTGCTTTCTAAACCAGAAAGTTTTCGTAGCTTGCACAAAGCACGTGCAGCTTTTTTCTCACCAGTAGCGACAAGCCATGGCCTACAGCTTTTGACGAGATGGCACGCCGCCGAAGTTATTTCCTCTACAACCCTCTCTGCGGACAGAAGTTGAATGGGTCCAAAGCAAGTAGCACTGCAAGAGCGCCAAGTGTAACTTCGCGCAGCAAAGCTCTTGTGTTTTATGGCCAGCGTGCCTACACGCCTTGGAAGCAGCCACTTAGCCGCTTTTTTGCTCATGCGGACACACCTGCCACACGTATCAAGACCTCCTTTCTACGATCGTGCCTACCTCGAACGGCTGGACAGGGTGTTCGTCAAAATCACTTATTCTAAAATCTCTGGCCTCTTCCCCTGTAAGGTTTTCCTGACTATTTCAACAAAATGTTGACCGTTTCTCTTCGTTCAGTGGAGTACTTCGCGCTGCAGCTGTCTAATGATGCGTCGAGCAACGTTATTCAGCGCAGCGGCACCAACGTGCAATCATCGGGCTTCGGGTGCACGCTGCCGTTGCACGCTGCCGCTGCACCTTCACTTATCATTCTTACTGACTTGGAACTTTTTTATGGTATTCCTGATATTACCGGTGTCCTTCTTCTGTTATAACCCAAATTACTTGAGAATTTTATGCTTTCCAGGGTTCAATGTGCACGGTGCAGTGTGACGACTCAGGCCAGGAAACCTGGATTGATCGCTCTGGTTGTTTGCAGGTATGCCAAAGCAGATCAAAACTGCGATGAAAGGTAAATCAGTGAGTCAGCATGGTGCCAACACCTCGCAACGGAGCAAATTCATAACCTTTTTCAACGCTTTTTTCCTGTCAATTTGTGGCAGTTTTCTTGCGTACCTGCGCCACTATTAGACAGTCAAGCTGCGGAGCACAATATGTTTGTGGCGAGCGCTAACGCAACTTTGCAACTGAAAAGGTCTCAATTTTAAATCTCTCGAAGCATTAATTCGCGTGACATTTCTCCAATTGTGGTGAAAGACATGCATGGCCCTGCACTTCCATTTGTGGTTGATTATGGTTAAATCTGGTTGCGAGCTTCAATGTGAACAGTGCAAGATAAATGCGTAAAATCGCAGCCTCCTGTTGAGAGTATTAGCAAGGTCATTAAGTGCGTATGAGTTGACCAAACTCTCTTCACGGTGTTTTCAACACCAGCATTTCTATACTTAAGTGTCATGTAGGCGCTCTAAGTTTGCATATACTAAATCAGTGTAAACCAAGCTAAAGCCGTTTTGTCTTTCTTGGCAACAGCGCCATAGGGACAATAAGTATGCCATCATAGTGCGTGCTGTGACACCCTGCCTAGAGCAGGATAGTAACTTATTGTTGGTCTTCAGAACTGATAAAAAAACAGGTTCTTTTGAAAGTAAAATGAGCATAAGGGAGTGCGATTGATATGTACAAAACAAGCACTCACGACGCGGGAAGCAAGGTATGAAGCGATGCGATACTTGCGCAGGCATGCAGAACGCTCCAAAAAACAAAAAACATTTCAGAAAAGATGGTCAAAGCGCAGGCGAAGCTGGGCGTAGATCATACAGTTGCAGGAACCTTGAGACTACGCGGTGAGCGCATTCGAGGACGAGAAAAAGACGACTAGACACCAGTCTCATGCCCCTCTTTCTCGTCCTCGAAGTTTTCCTTGCATACCTCAGTCCTCAGTAGTTCCACTTTATGCATGAAAAACATTTCCACTTGCGCCACCGGCGACAAATTTGCTCGGTACACAAACAATCGTGACGTCACGATCATGAGGAAATTGCGTCTACTTGTGTTTATTTCAAATAAGGCGTCACTTCCTGTACGTCACAGGCGAGCATGACTCACGAAAATGCCGCACATCTTCATTAGATGGCGCTGTTTCTCCCATGCAGAGCCGCCATCTCTGCGCCTATGGGCTTTCTATGGTGAGCTTCTGCTACCATCTATACATATACCTTGGTAGAGGTTTGAACCTGGGGAAATGGAACCATGCGTTTGCCCAGCCGGGTGAACTTGCATCATAGTGCTCCATGTATCTGAGCCGTATATGCTGGGAAAGCTCGGCAGATGGGTGCAGCTTGTGACCTGTTAAATCTAGCTAGAATAAGGCGACCTCGCAATAACAATATATGAAGACGCGTTTTCTTTTCGCCACTCCGTTCTGAGCGTGACCATTTAATTTCACGGTTACAAGGAGCGTTATGGGAAAGTTTCTCGGTCATCGATATTCTATTAGGCCTGTAATTTTTCACTGAGTTAAAAAATCAAATGCGTTTTTTCTATCTCCCATAACAAAACTTACAAAACAAATTACCTGAGTACACTTAAGACTGCTTACCTGTAGGTAGGCGAAAGCCAGTCAAAGACGACATCTAGGACGACTTCTTGGACGACCTCTAGGACAAGGCTAAGGACGACGTAGAGAAGGACGCCTAGAGGAAGACATCTAGGACTACCTCTATGACGACGTCAAGGACGACCTCTGGGACGACCTCTTGGACGACGTCAAGTACGAAATCTAGGACGAAGTCTAGACACGTCTTCTAAAACAACCTCAAGGACGACGTCTAGGACGACGACGTAAGGGAGGCTTTGGTGTATTTGCTTGCGCGGCCACGTTTGGCAGTAAGTATGTGGAACATCCTAACAGCGGTATCGCGTGGTATCATATGTTTAATGCAATTCGAACGAAAACTGCAATATTTGATAATTATGTCACACATGACAAACCGTTCAGGAACGATGGTTATGCAAAATATTATCGCTTCTTGAAGCTGAGATTGGACCGAGATGAACCCTCACTTTATGTGTTGTGGGTTTGGAGATATTATGTGTACCCAAGCTTTAATTGAAACTTATTTTGCGTTAACAAAATCAGCTGCGCCGCAAAATAAGAAATGGTATTCGCCCCTTTTTGTCGATATAAGGATCAATCTGTTTAATAAAATATACTAGAACTCGGAGGTGCGCCGTCCGGCGGCCATGAGAGTGTCGCCATGTGCAAGCGCGCCGGAGAGGGAGCTGTGGGACAGAGCGCAGCCATCTGGAAGGTGGCAGAGACATGGCCGCAGAGATTTAATTTATACATACTGCTGGCCCGTGGGCGTGGCATGGAGGAACATACAGCAAAGCGTGCAGTTCATATATCCCTGCCTGATTCGGCGTAAAAGTGTCCGTATTCTTCGTTTGCCTGTTGCCTGTTCAGTTGTGAGAAAGAGTAAGATTTATCCTATATCACACCCCTTTGAAAATAGCGTGACTTGCGCGATCAGAAGAGTCTATATTGTCACGAATGACGCAGGTGACAAACAAGGAATAACTGAGGAAACTGAAACGTTTAATGGGGGCGAACTTGTGCCCAAAAACAAAAAGGGAAACAGAAGATAACAACAGAGCGTCGCGGGCGTCGAAGTCGGCGTAACAGCAGAGTCGAACGCTGGGGCGAGACTGACTCTGGCTCGCCACGCGGAGCCCCTTTTGTACACGCGGGGCTTCTGGAACAATCGGCGTAGAAGCTTCGGCTCGTAGAACATTCTGATCTAGAACAAGCAACACGATTCTCGAATTTACCAGAAGATCACATTACAGTCAACAAAAACGCGTACCCGCGGCTAGGCATCGAACCCTGGCTTTTTGCGTGGAAGGCAAGCGCCATAACCGTTAGGCCACGAGCGCGTTGCCTGCTTGGTCCGGTGCGCTCGCGGCATTATCCCCCACTTTAAAAATGCATCGTCCCGATGCAGCACAAAACAAAAAACAAATCCACAACAAATGGACAGCAGAATCGCGAGCCACAGTTCACAGTTCACTTTTTGACGAGAGTCCAAAGTTCTATCGTTCGTAATACGGCTTTAGCCGGACAACGTGCACCACCTCGGGTCGTGGCTGGCGTCTTGCAGATGGGCGCGTTCCATCGGGAAGAACTTCGTAGTTCAGATCGCCGAGGCGTCGAATGATCTTGTAGGGTCCGAAATAGCGTTTTAGAAGCTTCTCGCTGAGACCGCGGCGCCGTATCGGTGTCCACACCCATACCCGGTCTCCGGGTTGAAAGTGGACGTCCCGGCGACGAAGGTTATACCGGCGTGCGTCGACTCGCTGTTGGTCATGAATCTTGATTCTTGCCAGTTGGCGAGCTTCTTCCGCGCGTTGAGAGATCAGTTGAGCGTCGTCGTTGCCATCGTCGGCCGGCACGTGAGGCAGCATGGCGTCGAGCATCGTGGTAACCGCCCGGCCGTGTACCAGTTGAAACGGTGTCATTCCCGTGGTTTCTTGAACCGCTGTGTTGTACGCAAACGTAACGTACGGCAACACCTCGTCCCACGTCTTGTGCTCCACGTCGACGTACATGGAGATCATGTCGGCGATCGTCTTGTTGAGCCGCTCCGTTAGTCCGTTGGTCTGCGGATGATAAGCGGTGGTTCGTCGATGGCTGGTGTGACTGAGCCGAAGAACCTCTTGAGTCAGCTGTGCCATGAAAGATGATCCTCGATCTGTGATCAGCACTTCAGGTGCGCCGTGTCGAAGGAGGATGGACTCGACGAAAAACTTGGCGACTTCCACCGCTGTTCCCGATGGCAGGGCTTTCGTCTCGGCGTATCGTGTAAGATAATCTGTCGCGACGATAATCCACCGATTTCCTTGCGTCGATGTTGGGAACGGCCCAAGTAAATCCATTCCGACCTGCTGGAAGGGCGTAGTCGGGGCAGGTATCGGCTGCAGGAGTCCTGCTGGCTTCGTCGGAGGCCTCTTACGTCGTTGGCACTCATGGCACGACCTTGTGTACAGATGGACTGTTTTCGGGAGTCTCGGCCAGTAGTACTTGTCACGAATCCGGGCGAGCGTCCTGCTGTAGCCAAGGTGTCCAGCCGTCGGGTCGTCGTGGCATGCTTGAAAGATTTCTTCTCGCAGGCTGGCCGGAACAACCAGCAGCCAGGCAGGGTTGCTCGTTCCGAAGTTCTTCTTGAAGAGCACGCCTCGCCGCAGAACGAAGCTTGACAAGTCTCGGGCCAAGACTCGCGGAACTGAACTTCCTTGACCTTCGAGGTGGTCGATCACGGCGCGAAGTTCCGGGTCGTCTCGTTGAAGTGCTCCCATGTCGGCATCTGTCACTGCGCCGAGAAAACGGGCGTCATCGTCGTCGTCAGTGCTTTCAGGAGGAGATTCGACTGGGGCCCTAGACAAACAGTCGGCGTCGTTATGCTTGCGGCCAGACTTATGCACAATGGTTACGTCGAATTCTTGCAGTCGCAGACTCCAGCGAGCGAGGCGTCCTGACGGGTCCTTGAGGTTGGCGAGCCAACAGAGAGCGTGGTGGTCCGTGACAACGCGGAACGGGATCCCGTACAGGTACGGGCGGAACTTGGTTAACGCCCAGATGACAGCGAGACATTCCTTGTCGGTCGTCTGAGTAATTTTTCTCTGCCTTGGACAGTGCCCGGCTTGCGTAAGCGATCACCCTCTCTGCTCCGTCTTGTCTTTGGACGAGTACCGCGCCGAGTCCGGCGTTGCTGGCGTCCGTGTGAACTTCCGTTTCCGCTGATGGATCGAAGTGTCCGAGGATCAGGGGGCGACTGGAGTCTTTCCTTCAGTTCGTTGAACGCTTGTTCTTGCTCCTCTCCCCACTGGAAGTTCACGTCGTCCTTCGTCAGATGCGTGAGCGGTGCAGAAATCTTGGCAAAATCGCGAACGAAACGTCTGTAGTAAGCGCACAGTCCAAGAAATCTTCTTACGGCTTTCTTGTCTGATGGCTTCGGAAATTCGGCAACAGCGGATGTCTTGGCAGGATCAGGGCTTACACCCTGAGCACTCACGACATGGCCCAGGAATTTGAGCTCGCCGTAAGCGAACCGACATTTTGACGGCTTTAGTGTCAGTCCAGCATTCTGGATAGCCTGTAGCACGGCTCGCAAACGTCTCAGGTGCTCGTCGAAGTCGCTTGCGAATACCACGACGTCGTCGAGATAGACGAGGCAGCTTTGCCATTTCAAGCCGGAAAGAACGGTGTCCATTACGCGCTGGAACGTCGCCGGTGCTGTGCACAGTCCGAACGGCATCACTTTAAATTCGTACAGTCCGTCCGGCGTGACGAAGGCAGTCTTCTCACGATCCCGTTCGTCGACCTCGATCTGCCAGTACCCACTCTTCAGGTCCATCGACGAAAAGTATCGGGCATGGCGCAGCCGGTCCAGAGTGTCGTCGATGCGTGGCAGCGGGTAGACGTCCTTTTTCGTTACGGCGTTTAGTCGACGATAGTCCACGCAGAACCGAAGAGTCCCATCTTTCTTTTTCACCAGGACTACCGGTGAAGCCCACGGACTCTTTGAGGGCTGGACGATGTCGTCGTCGAGCATTTCTTGGACCTGCTTCTGGATGACTTCTCTCTCTTTCACAGATACACGATACGGCGACCGATGAACAGGAAGCGCGTCGTCATCAGTAATAATTCGATGTTTCGCAACCGTCGTTTGGCGCACCTTTGACGACGTGGAGAAGCACTCACTGAACTCGGCGAGAAGGTCACTGAGTTGTCGTCGTTGTGGGCTAGGCAGGGTTGGATCGATGTCGAAATGCGAATGCGGCGTTGTCTTGTGTGGCCACGAAGAGAGGTCTTCTGCTATTCCGGCGATTGCGGCTGAGTCCGCGAGTTCCTCGGCGTGACCCACGGCGGTGCCTTTCGTAAGGTGCTGAGCCTCCTGTCGGAAGTTTGTTACGAGTGCAACAGTGTGTCCGTCTTGGAGCTCCGCGATGCCTCTTGCGACGCCGATCCCTCTTCCTAGAAGCAGCTGGAGGCTTCCCTCGAGCAGAACGTCGCCGCAGAAAGCCTCATCGATCCCGACGGGTACGAAAACACTCGACCGCGGCGGTAAGTTCACGTGGTCTGCGAGGACTCGGACCGCGGATGACGTCGCTTTGGGTTCCTCCCGTGGTGGAGCAGGTTTTCGTAGCGTCAGCCGGTTTGCTCCGAGGTCGATGACGGCGCCATACTCGCAAAGAAAGTCCATTCCGAGGATAACGTCCCTCGAACAGTCTTGCAGAACGACGAACTTCACAGGGCACGTCTCACCGTGGATCTCGACGCGAGCAGTGCATCTCCCGACAGGTGTGATAAGGTACCCACCGGCGGTTCGTATCTGAGGTCCCTCCCACGGCGTTGTCACTTTTCGAAGGCGGCGACAGAGCCTCCCACTCAAGACTGAGCAGTCTGCTCCGGTGTCCACGAGTGCCGATGCGTCGAGGCCGTCGATAACAACGTTTAGGTTGTTGGACACCGTTGCAGGGGAGTCATTTCGGTCTCTGGTGGCGAAAACAGGGTGCGTTCCTTTCGTTACGCACCCTGTTTTCTTACAAACAATCTAGTTTTTCATTTTTTTTAAATTTCGCTTTGCCGAATGCTTAATTTCAGTCCAAATGTAGCGACAATGATCCGGACTAGAGCCACCAAATAAGCTACACTTCATAGTAAATACACTTATTCATCTTGGGACTTAAAATCGCGATGCCAGTTATATTAACTGTCGTGTTCGTGCGGGC
>JAZHYW010054195.1:0-10830 GCA_037355805.1 Ixodes ricinus | reverse complement strand
TACTCTCCTAATAATCCCTTTGGTGCCTCGAACCCGTCTGCGACCGGTGTGTTTACTGCGTCCAAAAACGTGGTCCCTCGATTTCCGCCTGATGACGTCATAAGAGTGTCACGCTGTTGCGGGCAACGATCCTGGCGGTGTGACAGCAGCGGGGGTGGACGTGTCAGACCCCTGTTACACCGCAGGTTGCTCTCCAGCTTGACAGCCCGCGGAAGCTTCGGCAGCCAGGAGTTGGGACGCCGCGACTAGAGCGACTCTAACGGTTGGTGGCGCTTATTTTTTTTTTGCCGGAACTTTTTTTGTTATTTGCCAGGTTCGCTACATCCGACAGCATATGAGACTCCGGACTTTTCTGACGTAATTTTGTTGCTGCTTCGAAACGCGTTCCAGGCTCCGTATAATATGCCTGCACTTATCGCTTTTTTTTTTTAGATATAATCTTATTTTGAGGAACCTCGTCGTTCATTGGGATGATAGTATTTGCTCACCGGGATCGGGGTGTCCAGCTTCTGTTGAAAAGGAATTCGAATGCTTTTTAACGTGAAACGTTCTTTGGCTAGTTTGCTCCGGATTTCGTGAAGCCGCATTTCGCGGGGTAGCCGTGGCCCATGATGTCCCATAATGCAACGCGCGCAGTGTTGCATTATGGGATGTCACAGACCTACGCACCGAATCAGTTTCTTCGCTAAACCTAGCGGGGAAGTTGAATTGGTGTATAGGTCACGCGACGTCAATTTCCCGCTAAATTCAACGCGAAAATTAACTCCCCGTGACCTACACACCCAATCGGTTTCCCGCTAAATTTAGCGGGGAAATCGACGTCACGTGACCTGATGTCACGTGATGCTAGAACGTTGTGTTCTTGTCTCCTAACACCACAACCTCATTGGCCTCGGGGCGATCATCATAAGGTGCTCTGCACACGGCACGTCTGGCTTTTCTTAGAATGTCGGCGACTTAGACCAACTGAAAACTCTCTGACGTCACAGCACTGCGGTGGCGCTGCTGTCGGCACTGCGCATGCGCAGATGCTTCGCCTCGGAGCCATCTGGTTTCTGCGCGTGCGCAGTGCCCACACCCGGCGTGGGCGAACCCGGGCTTGTTTATGCAGAGTGTGCTGGTCGATAGCGCAGTATTGTCATCCCGTGCATCTTCTCGTATCCTTATAACGTCAACTCCTGGAAGCTGTTGCACTGTTTCTGGGTCCCTTCCGAATCTTCGCAATCTTGGAGACTCCAGCGAAAGCTTCTTTATGATAATCAGCAGCTCCAGCACTTAAAAGCGCGAGACGCGATTAGTCGGTAGTCACCTCCTTTCCACTTGTTTTCTCTCTCGGCATTTCGGGCGCGTGGAGGAGAGGTGGATCGGCTTCGCCTTCACGTTGAGGTGGAAAGAGAGAATTGCCATCTCGTTGAGGGAATGACCATTCCGTGACGTCATGCACTTTGCGCGCAGAATTTCAAATAAATCTCTCGCCGTCAATATTGCTCTAAAGAAATTTTTTTCGCGTAAAATTTATTTTTCGACACGCGTGTCCCAACCAGACTGTTTAAAAAAAAGTTTTCTTTTTCTTTTCAGGAGCACTTTAAAAGAAAAGTGCTTAAAGTTACACAGAAGACACGCTCAACAATTTTTTTTTAATATGGCTTTAAAAAAAAGTCACATGACGGCGTCTTGTTTTTTATACATTCTTTTCCCGCTTGGTACTCCACAGACCCAAGATACTCGCTAGGGTGGTATCAATCGGGCATTTAAAGAAGAATGATGAGCTCCTGCAAAGCGAAGTGCGCCCCACGGCGCCCTCAAGCCACGAGTTTCCATCGAACCCCGGGGAACTGCAATAGCTTAAGCTTCACGCAAAAAAAAAAAAAAGAGTCGAAAAGAAAACAAGAACGCGAGAATGGCGAACAACCCTCAAAATAAAACGCACGGGAAGAGTAGCGAAAAAGGAGTAGGAAATGTTCCAGTTCACCGATGGATGAGTCCCGAACCGATGGATCTCATTTTCTTCGTACAGTGTACATCTGCTACAATCCGGGCTCTGCCATTTTGGGATAAAGTACAACTCTTCCCAGCAGAGTCTTTCTCAATCGAAGCCTTCGGAAAACCATAAAGAAGAACATACAAAAAAAAATTGGACTCGTGAAATGGTGGTGAAAGCAAGTATGAAGTTCTGGATCTTGTAAGCCAGAGATCTCTGAATCGGTAATTACAAACAGCTGAAGTCATCGCCTTGTACTATTGGAAACCACGAAGCCTTCTAATATTGGAAAGACATTTTTGTAAGCTTTTTGTTGTGCAGTTTGGGCCAAAATATTTAGGGCGTTCCGATACACTTGCCTGTCTTGCTCGTTCGCATCGCCTTGTGTTGAGGGAATCGATCTGGACCCGTGGAAGAAATATCTTGAATAATTACACACGATAGAGGGTGTTCGGGTGTTCTAGTTTATTGTATATTTTAAAGGTTCGGGCTTTTGTGATACTTTGCGACTAAGCCGTTACGTTATGAATTTAGTTTTTAGAGCGCAGCTCTTAGGCGCCCGTTTCCGGGTTGAGCGGCGTCGCCGTCGCTTCGGCGTCGGCGTCACCACGCTAAATTTAGCGGGAAAATTGACGTCACGTGACTTCAACGCCAATTCAGTTTCCCCGCTAAATTTAGCGGAGAAAATGACGTCACATGTCTTGGTGTCACGTAACCTATGGACAAATTCAGTTTTTCCGCTAGATTTAGCGGCAAAATGTACGTCACGTGGCCTCAACAGCAATTCGATTCCCCGCTAAATTTAGCTGGAAAATTGACGTCACGTGACCTCAGCAGCAGGATGTTTTCGTAGATCGTTTTCGTAGTCTCGCAACGCTCTCCGCGACCCGTTACGATACCCGGAACTCTACAGTTAAGGCCATCGGCGCGCAGACGCACTAGCGGCCTCTTCGTTGCGGACTGCTTAGCGGAGGGGAAACGCGGTCTACGAAAACTCCCTAGCAATTCCATTCCCCGCTAGATTCAGCGGGAAAGTTGACGTCACGTGCGGAGGAGGAAGAGGGGAAGGTACGGAGAAGGAGGAGGAATAGGAGGAGAGAGGAGGAGCGTGGATGGAGGAGGAGGGTGGAAGGAGTAAGAGGAGAGTGGAAGGAGGATGAGGAGGGAGACGAGGGGGCGGAAGGAAGAGGAGGACGGTGAAAGGAGTAGGAGGGGAGAGGAGCAGGAGGAAAGGAGATGAGGATGATAAGGAAAGGAGGAGGAGAGGAGGGGAGGACGGAGGAGGAGGAGGGGCATACCCTCCCCTCCGTAGCCTCCCTCCTCCTCCTCAAGAGCTGCGCTCTAATTTCGCGTTACAGAGATTTGTAAACGTCTTTAATTTTTTTTTTTAGATGCCGTGTGCCAATCAGACCAATGTAGCGGCTTAACGGGTTTCGAGATTTCGGGGTGCCGACATATTAGCCAGAGCCGTAGATATAGAGAGTTTGGTCCTTTGGGGGAGCCGGGCTGGAGCGGCGACAGTGGCGGCGCCGCCAGCGCAGCATATTCCCCCGTGATGATCCTGCGAAGTAAAAATATCTGAGATGATCTTGAAGAAGAAGCGTGACCAGTTCGCAACTATTTTTTTTTCTGGGTGAGGTTGAAAATTCATGATAAAGCTAGTAAGCAGGCGAGCTGGTTTAGGTTGCACATCGTTAAGACCGGAGACGAACGGAAAGAATTGAGACGTGTGCCCTGTCCCAATTCTTTCTGTTCGTCTTCGGTCTTAACGATGTGAGGTTGAAAACACATGAATGAATAATTGTAAGAGATTGAAAGAAATAGCGAGTTTCAAGGTGCTGAGTGCATCTACTGAGCCAGAAAAAGGAGACATTCACGAGAAAAGATTCCTAAAACATGACGCGAAACTGCGAACATGGGGTGCGCGTTCGGGGTTAGGGTCAAAACTCCCACAGAGCCGAGGGCGCAGTTTTTATCGTCCACTCCGTCGTAGCCAAAACTGCGACTGCAATAAAAAAAATATTCAATGCTTTTTGAATGTTGGCTGTGACGACAACGTCACGTACGTTGCCCTTTCAGTTACGAAGAGTCGCAAATTTTAAATCTAGCGCGCTGAAATAAAATCCTTGAATACGTCCTTAGCCAGGAATTGTGAGTGGAGAATACAAGGTAAGCTCATTACCTCCGCTAGGGGAATATTCGTGGCTGGTGATTGGTCACAAGTGCTGCCAATCAACGCGCTCAAGGTCATTGAAACAATTTCGGCCAATGACGCGCCCTTATTTTCGCCCTATTCTTACCAATTAACGACCGAACTCTACATTTACGGCTCTGGAGTTACCTATTGTGTTTGTCAAACCAAAACAAATACTTCCGAAATATTGCTACCAACATGCTGTTCACCCACACCAGGCGCGGACAAATGCAGGCGTGGGTATTGCGCATGCGCAGAAACGAGATTCGCATATTGAGGCGACTACGTATGCCGCAGGAGTTCCTGTATAGGCTCCTACGGAGCCAGAGTTGCGCGTTCATGCATGGCATGTGGATTCAGCTCCTCACGTGACTGAATTCGGCGAATAGCAGCGCCGCGCGTTCGAGGCGCGCGGCGCCCTCAAAGCAGGGGATCGTACTGTCGGGGCGCGTGCAACGTCTACTTTGCTGCACGACGTTTGATTTCGGCTCCTCACGTGATCGGATCTCGGCGAATAGCGGTGAGGCGGCGCAGGCACGTGGAATCAAACGCGCAACTCTGGTGTGTGACCACGGCCGGACTGGACGACGCGCTCCTTTCTCTTCTTACGGCCTTGTACGGTGGGGCAGTCGCCGCACTCCCGCCGCGATTCGCGGGGGCGCTATCACCTCACCCACTGGGCTACCCTTAGCCGTTTGCCCAGAGCGCGTCTGACAGTGTATCTCAGCGCTGTCGCAACTTGCGGCCGAGATTTTTATAGCCTTTGACACCTGATCCGTTCGTTTAGACCCTCACCCACTATCTAATGCGCTTCTGAGGAGCCCAAAACAGTGAATATTTGCGCACATCTCCGAGAGATTCGGGAGTAAAAGTAGTAAGTAGAGACAGCGAATTGCAATTGCGGGAAAAACTATACTCGTCTTTACCTCCAGGACCTCTGTTGCAACTCAAGAACAAAAAGACGGACCCCTTCTACTGGAGGAACTTTAAATGATAAATAATTCGTACACTCTTGTGAAATGGAAGCACGCCCACTCTATCTATTCCCGTGGTCTGCATCATCATTTCATAGGCCGCACATGAAGTCGGTCAGCTGCTCTAGACGAGGGTGTAGTAGTCTGCACAATTTTCGCAAAGTGCATATTACAGCCTAATGTGCTTCCCGAGGAACCTGTGCACATATCAGCTGATTTTCGTTCTTTTCCGTGACCGTCTTTGCATGGTTAATCAGAGTATTCTCAGGAATTTGTTTCAGTTTAAACCAGCCAAGCGCTTTGGAGTAACTCTTGTCAATGCCCTCTGGACAACTTAGGATTAGCGCGTCTTCAAGATAGGGTGCAATGAGCGGTTGCAGAACCTCGTGCATATTTACGCGGAAAATGCTCAACAGCCTTTAAAAAAAAAAAAAAGCCACAATGTTGTCAGAAGTGCGAGGCACCTAGGATTTGGATAATGTGGTCCGCTTTTATCCTGGCCTCTGCAAGAAGACGAACAGAGGATCACCTCTGCTACACGTAGTCAACAAGCATAACACGGGCTTCGCATCCAAACTCACTAATGAATTTCACCGAGATAGCCCCCGACGTACTCCAGACCAGAGTATGTCACGGATGGAGATGGAGCAGCAAGGCTCTTTCCGTTTTTTCAGGTCAGTGGTAACCGAGTCGGGCACAGCCGCTGCCAACTGCTCAGAATCAGTGTCTGACATCTGTATTTGCTTAGAAGGGCCTTTTCTTTGACAATGTGATCAGGGCTGCTGTGACAGCCCTTCCATCAAGCGTCACTCCCTCCACAGATGGACCGTAAGTCGTCCAGCGTGTGGTAAGGTCGTAGAGTGACTTAAATCGGAGCGAGTTCAATAAACCGTTGTCAAAACAACAGCCTACAAAGCTCGAACACCAGCGCAAACAGCTGGAAGGGACTCTGCGAGTGGGGTGAAGTGGGGTGAGGTGGTTGGCCCCCTGGCGGCAAGCAAGTGAACTACATACGGAAGAAAAATGCCATTGACTCTCCAGGCGATTGCAGGGCCGTAAGAAGAAGAGCGCGTGGCAGTCCCGCCGTGGTGTGACATAGCACGGCTGTGTTCGCGCGTGTCACATCGGTGGTCACGAGCAGTGACGCTGGGCTCACGAGGTGGATGCTCCGCTGGCCTGGCTGGCTGCTCGATGTTCGATCTGTACATATGATGGTGTTCTTTCGATGGTATAAATGTTCTACTTTCTTTTGCCCATTTGCCGGTCATGAGGTCTTTACTCTGCAACTCGCAGAATAGAACATGGTGTCAGAAGTGAAGCTGCTTTCCAGCAAGCTGCAAGCGTAAGTGGTCAACCACGGCAACGCCTCAAGCTCCTGATTTGCCCAAGGCTGACAGCGTCGAAACATTCGACCATAGCCAAGCTTCAGGTACGCCGCTGAGGAGAACGAAGCCCGAGACCATGGCATCCTTCCAGATTACGCCGCCGGAGCCATTTGCTTTTGCAACTCCAAATGACTGGCCAACCTGGAAGAAAAGATTCCTTCGCTACCGCACGGCATCGGCGCTGCACGAAAGACCGGAAGCAAACCAAGTCGACGCACTGGTTTACCTTATGGGCACCCAAGCCGAAGAGGTGTTCAACACGTTCACACTCAGCGACGCTGAAAAGGAGAACTTCGAAGTGGTCCTGAGCAAGTTCGACACCTACTTCATTCCCCGTCGGAACATTATCTTCGAAAGGGCGCGCTTCAACACCCGGATTCAGCAGGACGGTGAGTCAGTCGAAGACTTCGTCACGGCATTGCATGCACTGGCAGACACCTGCAATTACGGGGTCCTTCGGGAAGAACTCATCCGAGATAGACTCGTCGTTGGCCTTAGAGATAGAAAGGTGTCTGAAAGGCTGCAACTCGACGCAGACCTAAACCTTCTGAAAGCATTGACCGTTGCACGGCAACACGAGACTGTTCGTCAGCAACAGGCACAAATGCACAACGGACAAGCACAAAAAGTCAACGTAGACAACGTGCGAGCCGGGAAAAGCCAACCGTCCACGCGAAAGAATTCAGGTAAAAGTCCCGCAGACGCATCAAGCCTTTCAACATCAAAGACTGCTAAAGCCTCAAGCGGCAAGAAGCAGACAGGATCTTGCGGATGGTGTGGCCGCGAACGTCATTCTAAAAGTGTGTGTCCAGCAAAGGATGCTACTTGCAGAAAATGCACAAAGAAAGGACACTTCGCCACCGTTTGCCGTTCGACACCAACTGTCCGCAGCATTCAAGAAGAACCAGGTTTTCTGGGCCTCGCAGAGAACGAAAACTCTTCAAAATGGGACGTGGCTGTGATCGTCAACAGCAAGGAAGTTGTGTTCAAGGTCGACACAGGAGCGGACGAAACCGTACTTCCGGAAGACCTCTTCCACACCTTGTTCAAAAAGATGCAGCTACAACCAGCGAGACGCCCGCTCAACGGCCCCAACGGTAAACCACTCACCGTTGTGGGCATGGTGCGGATGAAAATGACTCTCAAGGGACGAGAAAGTCTCGAAGATGTGTACATACTTCGAAGTCTAAAATCACCACTTTTGGGGAAACCTGCCATTGAAAACCTAGACGTTCTCAGCGAACTCGCAGCACGGGTCGGCGTCATCGAAAAAGAAAACGTCGAGTCCGAATATCCGAACCTCTTCCGTGGTCTCGGATCCCTGAAAGAAGAGTACGACGTCAAGTTAAAGCACGACGCCAAACCGTTCGCGCTAACGTCTCCTCGAAGGGTACCCCTGCCACTCTATGAGAAAACAAAGCAGGAACTCGCTCGAATGCAGAGCGAAGGAGTGATCTCACCGGTTGCTGAGCCAACATCTTGGTGCGCGCCAATGGTGGTTGTGCCTAAACCATCTGGAGCACTCCGCATCTGCGTCGACTACACGGAACTGAACAAGTTCATTTTGCGAGAATGGCACCCGATCCCTGCTGTGGAGCACACGTTGGGCATGCTTCAAGGAGCGAAGCTCTTTTCCAAGATAGACGCCAATTCAGGATTTTGGCAAATCCCTATCAGCGAAAACAGCAAGCTTCTTACCACCTTCATCACGCCATTCGGGCGGTTTTGTTTCAACCGTTTGCCGTTTGGCATATCTTCAGCTCCCGAGCACTTCCAGAGACGAATGGCATCGATCCTAGAAGGTCTCGACGGAGTCGTCTGTCACATGGATGACGTGCTCATCTGGGGGTCAACAAGACAGCAACATGATGAACGACTACGACACGTCATGAGTCGCCTCAGCACTGCAGGAGTCACCCTGAACATGGACAAGTGCCAGTTCAGCAAGACAAGAATTTCCTTTCTGGGTCATGTCCTAGAAAACAACGAAGTAAGACCTGACAACGAAAAGCTTCGTGCCATTGCTGAGATGCCGAGCCCTACGTCCAAGAAAGAACTGAGGCGTGTGATGGGAATGGCAACATATCTGGCAAGATTTGTCCCAAACATGGCCGAGTTGCTGCAGCCGCTGTCATCAATGTTGTCCTCAAAACAGGACTTCGTCTGGGAAAGCCCGCAACAAGAAGCTTTCAAAAGATGGAAGACCCTTTTGTCATCAGACCCCGTCCTCGGCATATACGACCCGAACAAAGAGACTGTGGTCACAGCGGACGCGTCTTCGTACGGTCTGGGTGCCGTCCTGCGGCAAAAGCAGGAGAACGGACATTTCAAGGTCATAGCCTATGCATCACGAGTTCTTTCTGACACTGAGCGCCGCTACGCGCAAATTGAAAAGGAAGGCCTGGCCCAAGTTTGGGCGTGTGAAAAATTTCGGGACTTCCTCGTCGGAAAAGACTTCCATCTAGAAACCGACCACAAGCCACTGGTTTCTATTTTTGGATCAAAGGCGATCGACGACTTAACGCCACGGCTCCAGAGGATGCGAATGCGCCTCATGCGTTATACCTACGACATTTCGTATGTTCCTGGGAAAGACCTCACAGCGGCCGACGCCCTCTCCAGGTCTCCAGTCAAACATTCCGAAACAACAGAGCTCGCCGAGGAGATACAGGGCTTCGTAGAGTACGTGACGTCCTCTCTACCGGTGACTCATCCAAGCCTGAAGCAAATCGCCGCTGAGCAAAAGCTAGACCTCGAATGTAAACGGATCATGGAGTTATGCGCGAAGGGATGGCCATCTCGCCGCGATGTAGGAGCAGACCTCAAGGCATATTGGCCATTCAAAGACGACATTGCCATGGGGGAAGACATCCTGATGTGTGGTCCCAGGGTTGTAATTCCTCGAGTCTTCCGAGAGTCAGTCCTCAATCAGCTTCATGAAGGACATTTTGGCATAGAAAAATGCCGGGCACGAGCGAGAAATTCGGTGTGGTGGCCCCATATTGACTCAGACATCGAAAACCTGGTAAAGAAGTGTCACGTCTGTCTGAAGCACAGTCGAAACAGGAAACTGCCGATGAAGCCAACGGAGTTCCCAGAAAGGCCCTGGCAACGAGTTGGGATGGACCTGTTCTTCTTAAACGGGCAATGGTGGTTGATAGTCACTGACTATTACTCACGGTATCCCGAATTAGTTCGCCTGAACAGCCTTACCGGAGCAGCAGTTGTCAACCACTGCAAGTCTCTTTTCGCAAGACATGGGATTCCAGAAGTGGTAGTCTCAGATAACGGGCCCCAGTTTCTCAAGACGTGCCATTCTGAGTTTGCAAAGTTTGCGCAGCAGTACAACTTCTGCCACATAACCTCGAGTCCCCATTACCCTCAAAGTAACGGGCTTGCCGAAGCAGCGGTAAAAATAATTAAAGGATCTCTAGATAAATCAAAGGATCCCTACGAGACGCTCCTTGCGTACCGGACCAGCCCTCTCAAGAATGGCTACAGCCCTTCTGAGCTGCTGATGGGAAGAAGGCTTCGCACGACACTCCCAGTGACCGCAGAGAGTCTTCGTCCCTATACGCCTGACGACAAGCAGCTAAGACCGTTTGAGGTTGAGCATCGCCGTAAGCAGAAGCAAGACTACGACAGACGTCACGGCGTCCGGGATCTGCCCTTATTGGAGGACGATATGGACGTCTGGCTGATCGATCTACAACGCCAAGGTGTCGTCAGCGGCCCAGCAGAGGAGCCTAGGTCCTACTGGGTGGAAACTGATGGAAAGTCTGTTCGGCGAAACCGCACACACCTAATCCCGCTTCCAAAGCAGACTTCCCGTAGTGTCGACATTACCGAAGACTCGGACGCAAGTACAGAAGTGAGCGCATCGTGCCAAGACCCAACTCATACACACACAAGGAGTGGAAGATGCGTTGTACCTCCTGAACGCTTTCGGACATCGTAGGCAAAGCGCGGGAGAGAACTTTTGGTCTGTACCTTGGTGCTGGCTGACAAGAACGAACGTTTGCAGGACTGTAGAACTGCATACAGTACAGCATTATTTCATTTCTCTTTTTTGAAAAAAAGGGGGAGATGTGTGACATAGCACGGCTGTGTTCGCGCGTGTCACATCGGTGGTCACGAGCAGTGACGCTGGGCTCACGAGGTGGATGCTCCGCTGGCCTGGCTGGCTGCTCGATGTTCGATCTGTACATAGGATGGTGTTCTTTCGATGGTATAAATGTTCTACTTTCTTTTGCCCATTTGCCGGTCATGAGGTCTTTACTCTGCAACTCGCAGAAT
>JAZHYW010054194.1:0-16304 GCA_037355805.1 Ixodes ricinus | reverse complement strand
GACCTTTTCTGTGTACTCTCGTCCCCAGCCACCTTATAGGCGTATCCGGTATGGGCGACGAAAAAATAATCCAACGTTTCAACCTGCAAATAGTAAAAAAATAAAGGGAGGCAAAACGAGAAAGTGTGACGGTTACGCTTATATCCTAAATGCCCTCTATTGGCGTGGCAAAGGCAAAACAATGTTTTCGCCCATACTGGAAGTGACGTCAATTCAAGATGGCGGCGCACGTTGCAGAAAAGGTCTATACGTAAAGGAACAAATATGTACATATATATATATATATATATAGAGGCATGTTGGCTTCGAAAACTGGAGCTACATCAATTACGGGGGCGCAAGCTTGCAGGATTATATTTTCTCAGAATTGGTTCACGCACGCCTGTGCCCATTTTTTTTATGTATGTCAAGAGGCAATTTTTGCGATGACCTGCACGGCTGCTCCTGCGGAAACCAGAAGTCCCGGGTCTGCGTAGGTTGCCAAGCGGCGCAACTACCACTAACGTTGCTTGGAACCAGCACGTCGTGACCTCAAGAGAAACAAAGCGGCTTAGAGAGCGTCCAAATGTTCAACGGCGCGTCATTGAGGCGCACCTGGAGCAGGGTGCAACGCCTTCGTGACCCGGAAATGATGACGTTATGACGTCAAGAAATTGTCGCGGGACAAACCCGGCCGTCCGTTTCGCCACAAACGTCAGGCAATGCGATCTTGCAAAGACAGAATAACGTAATCTTTCGTTAAGGCCGTGGCCGAACATCCGCCTAAAGTAAAATGCAGCCACTCGGCGTTGTGGACTGCCTACGTTGGCCTCGGCAGAAATCCTGGGATGCTGGCTATCATCTCAAGACTATTCGGAGCTACAAGTTCGTCTGGTTCTTGCGTAAAGGGGTCGCAGTGACATCAGGACGCCCGACCTTTGATCGGCTCAATCGGAAAGGTTAGGGGTAGCCCTCCAAAGCAAGCTTTGCCTTGAGGTCTACCCACTATCAAGCTTCAATCTGAAATGCCAACCAGAACTCGGTATTTTAACGTGACTTCCACCTTCTCCGGAAAAAGCAGGCGAACGTGCTCTCCACATGGTGGTGCATTCGCGAGTATCTCGTTGCCGCTTTCACGCAACCAATAGGATTGCGGCATCAGCCGATCATAATACCGAAGAATCAATCATGAAGCAAGAAGCGTTTAAGAGAAGCCAAACTACGCTTTTTTAAAGCTATCACTGACTATCGCTGAATGCAGCCCGCAGCCGTTGCAGATAGGTGCAGTTCCACTTCACCCTCGTGAACATTCGAGACAACAATTGAGGCACGACAACTGCCTGAGTTTAATTAAAACGTTCTGGAAGAGCAACAGAAATGGTAGAACGAAAAGATGTTGTCGTGGTTGGAAACGACCGAGACGTGCGTAAACTGATAATTGAAGGTTTGGGTGGCGAACGTGTGCCAGCCAGAAAAAGAGGAGAAAAAAATTCCGGGGACGGCCCGGCACTACCCTATGAGTTGTGAATGCGAAAGCATGAATGCCGATCTTCCAGCTCCCTTAAGGTCGTCCTGCGGCGTACTGGCATTGACGACCATGTTTCGTTGATGCCGAGGTTGCAGCCGACGGCCCGCAGACGCGCTCTCGTGGAAGTGGCCGCGCCCCCTCAAGGGCTAGGCCGTGCAGCTTCCTCCGGAGTCTGCCCGTGCGGGCCTATGCTGACTCGGCGTAGCCGGCCAGCGGTCCCCTCTTACCGGAAGCCGGGCCGCTACGCCGCCATGGACAGGGCTTCTCTGGTGACGTTCCATGGAACTACGACGCGCGAGAGCCAATGGCAAAGCCTCGTTCGCTTGGAAACTATGACTCGCGCCCGGCCAATGGGAGCTATCGCCATAAGATCGCTGCTGCAGACGCGCGAGCCTCGCTCCATCCGGACAGGGAGTTTCAGGTACCGTTTGGTGCGGTCTCAAAAGCTGAAAACGCCGGTTCGCTCCGCCAGGACCGTTAATTCTTTCTCATTAAAATGAGCGCTGAAACAGTAGCGAGTGAACGTCGCAGCGTCGCCGTAACAGCTGGCATGAGCGAGAGTGTATCGTTGTCGGGACAACCTGAATGAGACGGCAAGGCAGCGGTCAGCTCTTTATCTACTACATTGGGTATCTCGAGTATTCGACCTCTGAACGTTCGGGAGTGACCAAGGCGACGCACTGACTCGGCAAGCTCATTTCCCGCCTCCTTATCTTTTCCACTTGGGGTAAAAGTAAGCTTAAATTTTCAAGATGTAAGGAGAAACGTTCCTTCTCGAACACGCAGGCGGCAACATGGTGGCGGGAAAGGAAAATCACCTACGATGGCGTCGAATCCGCGTGCGGTGCCATCGTTATAAGTTTGAGGTAGAAAACTATCGACATCATATCGACAGTCTTTGTCTAGCTGCTTAATTCACACTGTCTTATGAGTCATAATAAAACTATTTCATTAATTCTATTTAAAGCTTGACTTAGGTTGATGTATGATGCAGCAAACTGTGTGAGTCCTTATGCAGCTTGGCACGTTATGCGTATTTAAGCAAGGTTGCAAGGTTCTTTCAAGCTCTTACTCTAATTACTCCCAATGGTGAGACACTAGACAGCCCTCCGGTGCCTGAGAAGTATGCGTCGTTGACAGAGTAACGTAGTCCGCGCAAAATTCAATGGGGATGGCGTAAAATTCTTAGTTTTGCTCGGTCAGAAGTGCGTCTTATTTTTTTCAACTTTGACGGCAAGCTGCATAAAAAGTCGTTTATGCTTTCCAGAAGTATTTGTACACTTTCTTTCGCACTACAATATCCTTCTAGATTACTACATATAAAAGAGTAATAATCAACGGAGACAGTTGGAACTCACCATTGCCACAAGAAAAGCCACGACTTTTGCCATGCGCATACGAGACGGGCAATAGTTGACAGTAATTTTACTAACCATTCCGATTTGTCGTCATCCAATATTCCAATCGCTTTGTTTCATATTATTTCATGACTTTCCTCAGTGGAAGCCGAACTTTACTATGGGCCAGGTCCTCTCACCCTTGCCTTTAAATGGGCACTGCAAAGGGACCCAGAAGAATCAAATGGTGCTGAAAGATCGTGCCTCTCAGTGAGTGGTGAGAGTACTGGTTGTTTACAAAACGGGGCACTCGGATACATTGACGAATGTCATCTTGTCCGGTGTGGGGTAGAGGATAGGATGAGGTTGAGATGTTGGGAAAAGAGAAGTGGGGCGTCAAACACGAGCGTTCGGTGACGACAATGGTATAGAGCCAGGGGTCTCAAACAGGCGGCCTGCACCGGCCACATGTGGCTCACGGCTCGCTGGTATCCTGGCCCGCAGTGCAATCGGATGCGAGCACCGGTTCCCATGACTCGAGCGCTAAAAATGGCATGCGCTATAAATATCTCATGTCGCCGAATCATTTCCGCTTTGGACGCGTATAGCTCTGCTCTTATGCCGTATCCCATAGTTTATACTGTTTTGTTTCATTTCCCCTGTATTACGTTTTTAATCTTTTGCTTCCGAGGTTTCTTCATTTATGGACAGACCTCTGCTGCACTAACTCTGGCTCAGCGGGAGAGCTAATAGATAAGCCTACGAGTTCAAGATTCTCACCTTCAAATATTATCGCCATTGGAATACAAACTTTTTCCCCTCCAAACTGCTGCTATACAAACCGTTAGTAAAGCAAAAAGCTCTCTTATGATTTTGTTGTTTTTGGTTTAGAGTGTGTGTGTGTGTGTGTGGGGGGGGGGGGTATGTTGAGGTGGAATAATTCCCGGCTGCGATTGAGCAACGGGAACGATAGCCTGCTTGCTCTCTTGTTCTATTGAAAATGGCAGCAGGTTGGTGGGGGTGGTGACATTTTAATTCTTGTTATTATATCATGTATGAGCCCAAAAATTAGTACAATAAACAAATCAAAGCTAAAGATGCTCACTACCAAAATGCGAGTTGCACAAAGCAGAGAGCACGGCGTCCATTTATAAAACTTCGCTGATTTTAACTCAAAGTTCTGCGGAGGAGAGCAACAAAAACAAAGTAATGGCCGAACTTCAGGAGAAGTATTTTATTTCGGGATGGCTATTGTATACCCATAGTGAAATATCTTCCTTTGGGTTCATTTCCCTACATTGAGGATATCTAAACTGCTTGGCTCAGGACGAGGTAAAATATAAAGTTCTGCAAGAGAAAGATAACTTATGGGTTACAATGTTTATTAATTAAGTGTCCTTTTATAACTTAAGTTTGGGGCATTTACTACAAAATCATAACCAAGAAATGTATCATAAATAGCGGCAATTGTGTTGGTGCGTTAAACGTTCTTCGGTTAACGCTAGTAACCTCAAGCATTTCTTCTCAACCTTTGCCTCCAGGCCCCTCCACCGCCCTCACCCCTTTGACTACAGCCAACCTCTCCACCGATTGACTGATTGACTTTTCCCCTTTGCGTAGAGGCCTCTCTGTCCACAGAGTAAGGGACGTACAGGTAGCGGGTAAAGTGAATTTGCCTATAAATCACGTGACAAGAAGTCATAATGACATCCAACACAGCGGCAATAAAAAATGAGCCTACAAGACCATTGTGTTGAAGGGCCACGGTACCTAACAAAGCCGCTAAGTCGCGCAACCCGAAACGCACTCTGTCGCTCTCAGGCTTCGAGAAGGAATCATTTTTGTAGTGACTGGCAATCTCCAATAACGCAGAGAGTGGCGAGTCACGGACATGGTACCATCGCTTCATGCCCAGCTGGCGAGATTGCAGGAGCTAGCCGATAAAAAGCGCCGAAGGACCAATCCCCAAGCAGGAAGCGTAAAAGCTGTAGGCCGCACCCTGCGCTTCTTGTCAGTGACTATATAGTTCCTTTTTTTGCCAGCCTCGGCTACCTTCGTGTTTTTCATGGGCGAGAGTTCGGTAATTTTATTTTATTTCTATCGCGCTATCTTTTACGTTTGCCTAATTTCCTGAAATTGAACCAAATCTAATTATGAAGCATTCCTAGTAGGCTCACAATTTGTCCATCTCATCATGCGCGAGTGAGCAAGATATTATGATCGAATACCAACGAAAAGTGGCATTGGTCAATCGTTCAAACGTTTTGAAAAAAGAGAAAACAAAATTAATTTAACCAAAGTTGAGTGCATCCGTTCGAAATCGAAAACAATTTAGATTCAGTTTATATATACGCAGCTTTCAACCAGACGAATATAAAACAGACTTCCCTAGTTTGTCCGGTTTTCCGTGGAATCCATCAACGTTTGCAGCGAAGTGTCAGGCAAATATCTAAAACGTATGGAGGGCAAGCACCAACTCGAGAGCGTGCCGTTTTCCAAACAATGGATGCGACGAAGCCAAAGGGAACCGGCTAAAACGATAGCAGCCACAACAAAGCACTACGAGTGAGGCCAATCAGTCACCAGAGAAAGCAACCGGAACAGGAAGCATAAACAGCCCATGTGACAGACGGCGACGTGGCCAGCCCAGAGCAGGCTGAGTTCACCTTTCAAAGTCATCCAACCGTGAACTCGAGACATTTTTTTACTCTTTTCCTTTTCTCCTCCTCTCCACCACCCATCACACTCTTCCTCTCTGCTTCTTCCCGTTTTCTGCTTTGGTAAAGCGGAAGAAAAGGACGGCGCGTTTTCTCCAACTTTCGTAACTTTTTGTCCCGCCCACGCTGCAGCGCTCCGTGACGTACTGTGGGAGAAGAACAACATAGGAAACACAAAAAAACACACCCTTGATTTGTCTGTTCATCTCATTCTTTCCCCAGACCACGCGTGCAAATGCGCTAGGGAAGGGATTATGCCACACCCCCTCCTAAAGCCACTCAGAGCCATAATGAAAATCCTGGCATGATTCGCGAGTAATGCTTCTTGCTTTGCGATTCGTTCTTCAACGACCTTAACTCCTGACGCCACAATCTCATTGGCTACAGAACGATGATAAGATGTTCGGTACTTTCCATGCCCCGGAGCTTGTTAAGTTGTCAGCGATTATGGTGTTTCTAGTCATGGAAGGACATCGATATACGTGGCGTTTCCAGAAAGAACAACCGTGTTTTCGTTCGGCCTGCAAGTTAGTAAACTGCGCATCGCAGCATAGCCCAAACGCCGTAAGAATCTGCCCGCTAAGCCGTTTAGAATAAAACGCAGAAAATTTGAGAGCATGACGTTTCCTGGATTAAGAGATAAAAAAGAAACGCAACTTTTTTTTTCCACGAGCCAATATCCACCTGGGCGTGGTATCTTCAAAACAAAATAAGAGATTTAGGCGCCTGCCGCGTGTAGCATCTGCTTTAGTGAAAAAAAAAACAGAAAAACTTCCTCAGTAAGAAAGAAAACAATATTATCATTCTTACTGACACGTATTTTTCCACTGGATATAAAGCCCACATGCGTCCACGATGTCAGTTCTTGACTTCACGATGTTGGAGCCTGGGTGGACGTTGTTAGGAATGGAACCTTCGGCGACCTTCTTCCGAGTTTCAACGCGGCGGAAACGAGTCATGATCTGTCCGGGAACGTCGCCTGCTGGACGGGGCCTACGCGAAACGAGTCTCGAGGAGTACGGAACCGGCGCCTACGTGTCTGCGCCTGCGGAGACAGGTCTCGACGCGCCCGTGACGTCAACGGGACGTGTGTGCGTGCGTGCGGCTTGGTGCGCTCCGGAAGGGGAGAGAGGCCGGGCCTAACTGCGGAGACAGGTCTCGACGAGTCCGTGACGTCAACGGGACGTGTGTGCGTGCGTGGGGCTTGGCGCGCTCAGGAAAGGGAGAGAGGCATGACCTAATTGCGGAGGACCATGGCTACGACGCACTTCTGGCTACGACGCGGCGGACTTTGCTACGACGCACTTGACGGCGGGTTGCTGCTGCGCACCTGCTGCCCTGGCGGGGAGTGAGGAGAAAACGGACCCTATATAAGGCGGAGCGCGAGGCTGCTCAGGAGTTCTCTCGGATTTGACGACTGTATCGCAACCATGTAATTAAACCGTTCGTTACGTTACCAATTCTCCCACCTCCACTGGACCCCTGGGTTCTTCACTTCGGGGAATGGTCGTCGTCACGAGCCAGGAAGCTCCCGGACGTGCGGCATCAAACCCCGCCTCTAACAACTGGTTGGCAGCGGTTGGGATCGGACCATGCGACATCGTGCTACATCTGCGGGTGAGCGTTTGGACTTTGCTTTGAGATTCGCCAGGCTTCAGATTATGGGTAATTAATTTTGAACTGCTGGGAATCCTTAGTGTTTGACTCGTGCGCTAGGTTTAGGTACAACCTCGCGACAAGTTTTAGAACAAAGCCAAAGCTAAAGAGCAGCGATCATGGATCTAATGAGGTTACTGAGAACAGATTTATTCTGTTTATGTGAAGAATTGGGTGTGGAGGTGGAGCAAAAGATGAAGAAATCTGAGATCAGTAAAGCGATTTCAGAGAGCGCAGAAGTAGAGGAAATTAAAATTGCGTGGGAACTGCTTCTGAACGCTAAGAGCGAGGCTGCAGCGAGAGAGGAACGAGAACGAGAGCAGGCTGCAGCGAGAGGACGGAGCGGAGCAGGCTGCGGAGAAGCGAGAGCAGGCTGCAGCGAGAGGAACGAGAACGAGAACGAGAGCAGGCTGCAGCGAGAGAGGAACGGGAGCAGGCTGCGGCGAGAGAGGAACGAGCGCAGGCTGCGGCGAGAGAGGAACGGGAGCAGACTGCAGCGAGAGAGGAACGAGCAGCGCTAAAAAGGTTAGAGTTAGAGATGGAACAACAGCGATTAAACTCACAGAACAGTAGAGTTGGGACTCCGGTGCGAGCAAGTGAGACCGAGTCGTATCAAATGAAGAAGCTCATGCAGCCGTTTAAAGTTGGGGAAGACGTGGGCCTGTTCTTAGTGAACTTTGAGAGGACATGTGAGAAGTTGAGCTTCGCCCCAGAAACGTGGCCGCAACGGCTTTTGACTTTGTTGCCCTGTGAGGCTGCAGAGGTTGTCGCGCGCCTTAGTGCTGGAGACGCGGACGACTACGACAAGGTGAAGTCCAGCCTTTTGAAACGGTACCGCCTTTCTGCCGAGGCGTTCCGTCAAAGGTTTAGAAACGCATCCAAAAAGAGCAGCGAGGGCTACTCGGAATTCGCTTACGGGCTTAAAACCAATTTGATAGAATGGTTGAAGAGCGAGGAAGTGTACGAAAGCCGAGACAAGGTAGTCGAGTGTGTGTGCCTCGAACAGTTCTTTCGTAGCATTCCGCAGTCAGTCAAGCTCTGGGTGCAGGACAGGGTAGGAGTCGACTCTGTCGAAAGGGCCGCTGAGCTAGCCGAGGAGTACGCAACGCGTAGAAAGCTGAGCGGAGAGGAAAGCGAACCCGGCCGGAGCGATCAGCGCAAGACCTTCCGACAGGGAAACGGCTCGCGAGAAAACGGGCCCGAGAAGCCCGAAGCAGGACAAAAGGTCCCAGAAAAGAGCGCAGAACACTCGAACGGAGACGAGGCGCGGAAAAGCCAAACAGGGCAGTTCGAGGCTAGGAAGCCGTTCCTGTGCTACAACTGTCAGGAGCCGGGACACACAGCGGCCAGATGTAAGAAACCGCGGGTTGTGTTCTCGACCGTGACCGGTAGTGACGAGGACCTGGAGCTCCTTCGTCCCTATCTTCACGAGCTCCAGGTAAACGGAAAGCCGTGCAGGGTGCTTCGTGACAGTGCAGCGACGATGGACGTTGTTCATCCGTCGTATGTAACGACATCCGATTTTACTGGAAAGGTAGTTTGGATCAAGCAGCTGCTCGAAAAGCACAGTGTCTGTCTGCCTATGGCGACGGTAAGGATAACTGGCCCGTTCGGAGAGCTAGTGACAGAGGCGGCTGTCTCGCAAACAGTCCCGTTGGAGTATCCTTATTTGTTTTCTAACCGGTCAGAATTCCTGCTGCGCGAGAGGGGTCAACAACTGGGAGAAGGACTAGTTCAGTCGTGTACGACGTCCAGATCGCGTCAGCTCGCCCCTTTGTTAACGAGTGATCCAGAGCCAGAGGCAGCTGACGGGGAGCAAGCACTCCCAGAGTTGAAGGCAGAGAAACGGGATGAGAGGGACCAGGTTGTAGAACAGCCTGACCTCGTAGCACTAGAAAGTGTACGCCGTCCCAACGAACCGGCGGAAAAGGCGGAGGAAGACGGGATCAGTGAAAGATCTCTCGTAGCTCCGGCGTCACGTAACTTTGGTCCTCTGCTACGAGTAGACAGAGTGTCTTTGACAGTCGAGCAGAAGAGCGACCCTAGTGTGTCAGGGTTTCGCGGTACAGCTCAGGAGATTGCTAGGACCAATGTGACGGGGCATGAAAAAGGCGGATTGTTTTATCGGCGCTATAAGGACCGCATTTTCACGTCTAGAAATCACGTGAAAATCGATCACTACGACTTCAGGGCAAGAAAAAGGAAAGGCAAATTTAACGGCAATGCCGATGGGTTGAGCAGATTTTTCTGGTATCACCAAAAGCGGGAGTGATGATCTCAGAGGTCTCCGTCATCCACGGGAATGAGGATCAAAGTGGGGGCACTTCGTTAAAACCCCAACAAGACCTCACAAATTGCAAAAAGTTTTTGTCTTTTGTATTTTGTTCATAGTGACCTCTTTGGAAAAATGAGTTGTGTTTTGGCGACAGCGGGTCTCGATACCCGCAATTGTCCTAAGGTTTTAAATTTGTAGTTTTTTTTGCAAATTTTTGTAATCCGTAGTCCAGTCTGGCGGGTCTCTGGCGAATTCCGAGCGTTTGGCTGCTGTGTGGCGTGGTGTTGTGTGGGACGTTTCCGCTAATGCCTCCGTTGTAAGAGGTTTGGGAGTTTGTTTGGTGCTTGCAGCGACTTCTCAAGGCCTACTCCAAGCCCACCTCTTCAGGCCAGCGATTGTACCACCGGCCTTTCGAGGTTTCCCTGGCCCCGGAGGGGCTGTTAAGAATGGAACCTTCGGCGACCTTCTTCCGAGTTTCAACGCGGCGGAAACGAGTCATGATCTGTCCGGGAACGTCGCCTGCTGGACGGGGCCTACGCGAAACGAGTCTCGAGGAGTACGGAACCGGCGCCTACGTGTCTGCGCCTGCGGAGACAGGTCTCGACGCGCCCGTGACGTCAACGGGACGTGTGTGCGTGCGTGCGGCTTGGTGCGCTCCGGAAGGGGAGAGAGGCCGGGCCTAACTGCGGAGACAGGTCTCGACGAGTCCGTGACGTCAACGGGACGTGTGTGCGTGCGTGGGGCTTGGCGCGCTCAGGAAAGGGAGAGAGGCATGACCTAATTGCGGAGGACCATGGCTACGACGCACTTCTGGCTACGACGCGGCGGACTTTGCTACGACGCACTTGACGGCGGGTTGCTGCTGCGCACCTGCTGCCCTGGCGGGGAGTGAGGGAGAAAACGGACCCTATATAAGGCGGAGCGCGAGGCTGCTCAGGAGTTCTCTCGGATTTGACGACTGTATCGCAACCATGTAATTAAACCGTTCGTTACGTTACCAATTCTCCCACCTCCACTGGACCCCTGGGTTCTTCACTTCGGGGAATGGTCGTCGTCACGAGCCAGGAAGCTCCCGGACGTGCGGCATAAACCCCGCCTCTAACAACGTCGACCCGTAGAGAAATTTCGTCTTTATCAATTACCCTTTGGTCCAGGTAACGTCTTCTTTTCAAACTTCCGTGTTCTATTCCGAACGCTAAGGTTACATTCTCAAGGAGTTTGTGTTTTCTGAGATGAATAGTTTATCTACCTGGGTAAAAAAGAACACGATCCTCTTTCCTCGCTGATTTCCTGTATACTAAGTGCACGAAACGGTTTTCCAAGTAACGGTGCGACTCCAAAGAAGCTCTTGTGCGAGAACCGGCAGATTTTATTGGTATGTTTGAGGAGTCTATCCACTCAGTATTTGATATGAGCGAATCGAAACTGTCCCAAAATCTGTCTAAAAATTAGAACAAAATAAATAAGCACGTATATAAAAAAACCTGGACTGGCAGACTTGAGTTTTGAGAACGGTTGGGTCAAAAACACTAAAATATTTTCAAACACACACTCTAAGGCATGTTCTTATATAAATCGAAACCTGATAGAGAGGCGGACACTCGCTTCTCGGTGAAAACTGTTTTTTGGCAACGACTATGAACATGCAAAAGAGATGAAGACTTCTGGGTACGAGATAGCTGCCAAGAAAAAATTCAGTGCCAGCTAAAAATATCGACATTCATTAGCCCGTGGCGATGTCTAGTAATTATTTCTAGGTCATACTCAGAAAGGGTTGTCTGATTTGCACGACCTTTGCACTTCACGTTTCACATGAATAATATATTAAATGTAATTAATACCTTGGTATGCCACGTAGAATGATGCACTTGCTCTTTTTGTTCACACTACTTAAAAATAAATGAATAAGTTCACATGTTGCTAACATTATTTTCTCGAAGTAAATGAGTTCAAGAATATAATAATTCTTGATATCAAATTGAATTATCAAACTTCCGATAAGTAGAGCCCTGCATATCCGCGGATTATCCGCGGATATCCGCAGATATCCGCAGTAAACTGGCGGATGCGGATAAAAATTAGACGGATTTCGGCGGATTGCGGATCGGATGCGGATGTCAGGGGCTGCGGATGCGGATATCCGCGGATCCGCATCTAAATGTTTGCCCGGTGGCATTCAGTCCGTCGACTGACGTTTCATCTACAGATCGTTTCGTCGACATGCGACGTTTGATCGGAAAACTTCCCGCGTTCGATTCATCGAAAAACCTGAGTCGTTTCGTCGCAAACAACCCTGCTGTTTTCGTAACAAACTTTTTGCGGCTCGCTTGGATTACAGGGGGAGGGGGACATGGTTTGGTTAAGCACGCTTTAGTGAATCGCGCGCTAGCTTTTAGCGGCTTAGTGAAGAAATACGTTGTGGACAAAACGTCGCAGGGGCATGTGTCCACAAAACGTACAGCGTCGACGAATCGCGTGTCCATGAAATGTATGTCTGTGAGAAGTTGTCCACGAAACGTATTTCCACAAAACGCGTTTCGAAGAAACGATAGGGATCTTAAGAAATATCTGATTCTTACTGAAGATCGCTTTAGTTAGCGCATTTCATCTCGTCTAAATGCTATCTATAGAAAAAGAAAAAGTAAAGAATGCAGGGCATCAGTCGCCCCGAGAAATCTAGTTTTTGGCAGGGAAAGAGCGGAAAACTTTCTCCGGGCAAAGAAAACCTCAAACGAAAAAGCCACGAGAAAGTAAAAGAAACCTCCGCCTCTCCGCAGAGAGTGATGTGGTCATGATACCAAAAACAAAAGAAGTGCTTCGACAGCGAGCGCGACCCTATGTCGCCACGGTTTGAAAGTTTCGGAATGAGCGGCGCACGCACACAGGCAGCCCGTAATTTGACTGTTTCTTTTTTTGTAGGCTTAGAGTTCTAGCCAAGAAAGTCTGGTTGTTCATATTCGTCTGGTTACAACGCTAGAGCCCCAGCAATGCTAGCGGCTGCCGCGGGCAGCCTCCGTAACCGCCCCAAGCAAAAACAACAACAACAACAACAACAACAAAAAAAACTTCTTTTTAAAATATATATATTTGGGCGCTTGCAGGCCGCCATCTTTCTCGAACAACACGTTAGTCGATCCGATCAGGCCTTGGACTCTGACTTAGCGGCGCATGTGCCCGCTGGCTGCCACGAAACACCGTGAGACTCGAGGCGGCCGCATACGCTCGGTAACATCACAGAAAGGATTTTTCTCTCTCCACTGCTTCTCCTCCTCTCTTTCCGAACTTTTTTTTTAAATTTTTTATGACCTGTTTTTTTTTTTTTTTTTAGGCGTTTAGACTTCAGGGGAGTGTTAAGGGGCCACAGCTGAAAGTTTCCGATTCCGCGTGCGGCGGGGAAGAACGCGGTCGGCGTGATTTCCGCTGATTTTGCTAGTCTAAATGTAATCGTAACCTCTGGTGGTTAGCAAGAACATCGACATGGTTCCACATTTTGCGGATGCGGTTCGGATACGGATACAAAGTATGCGGATGCGGATCGGCTACGGATACAATAATGTAAAAAGTTTGCGGATGCGGTTCGGATGCGGATACGAAGTCAGCGGATGCGGATCGGATGCGGATACTCAAATTGTTATCCGCGCAGGGCTCTACCGATAAGTGTTCTTCTGAAACCATACAGTGCACGCGTGCTTCATGGAACAGGGTAATGTTTCTACTTATGATATATAAACAAGCAAACGAATACTATTTTTTAAAACGCATTGCGAACCCCCGACCAAAATAGCGCTTCGAATGATCGTTTGAAAAGATACAAGGCAAAAACACAGGACACTATAGTCCGTTGCAACCTAAGAACGAAGGGCGAGGGTAAGACGGGCCGTGGAGGAGGAAGCAGACGGAACGCTGAAGAGAGAAGGAGGTTTCCCCTCTCTTCTCCAACGTTCCGTCTGCTTCCTCCTCCCCTACCCGTCTTACCCTCGCCCTTCGTTCTTAGGTTGCAACGGACTATAATGCTCGAACACGTGTCGCCGTAGTGATAAGTTTGTAAAAAATACAGGTTGAATGACACTTAAGCTAACGAGGCTAAGTCAGGGCAGTCATTATACAAATAAAAATATTTCCTAGGTGATATCAAGAAGGCCGAAATATTTTTGTAATCATACCACACTATAAATATATAATCAATGCGCACGCACGTATTAAAGTAAGTTCTAAGAAACGCTACAGTTGTATCAGGGGGCTATAAACAGGCACAAAAATAAGTAGAAAAAAATATTATTCGAAGATATCCTGAGCTTCTCTGCTTTGGCTATAGAGTCAAGCTATAGAGTTGAAGATAGTCGAAAAAATAAACTTAGGTAGTTACGTCCCGTTAATAAAAAATAGCTGCGTGAAAATGCTAGAAATATTTGTTTCGGAAATCCGCAGGTTTCCATCGTTTGCCGAAAAAGATTGCAAAGCGCTGTTATGATTTTTGTTGTAATTAAAACTAATCCTTTATGCAAAAAAAAAAAAAAAAAACGAAAACACAGCTACGGCGCTTTTGACGTTTTGTGCGCTGATGTTTTGCCTTTGTTTACGGTTGGCGATAAAAACGTTTTAGAGGTTACAAATAAACTTGAACCTAAAACGTCTACGGGTTTGGTGGCATACCAGACTTTTATGAATAAAGGTTGTCGTTATCCCTTTTCCTGTGTTTTGAAGATAATTTTAACTTGTCTCTTGCACACGGACATTTCCCTCAGCTATGGAAATTCTCGGTGGTGATTTTTTTTTTTTACACTGGCGACTCGATTTTAGTTAATAGTTACCGCCCTGTTTCATTGCTATGTGGCTTTGCAAAAGGTATTGAGAACGTTGTATAGGAACATGTCTATTTTGCCTGCAGACAACAATAATTAAATTTTATCCTTTTTTTAAAGGAAGGCTCGTCGAATCTAATTTATGCTCATTCTTGAATTATCCAGCACCAATAATTTCAAGAAAAGGACAAGAATATGCTATTTATTTTGATATGCTTAAAGACTTCGATTGAGTTAATCACGAATTATTGTTTGCTTAATTTCACCTTGCGTGGCTTTAATACGCATCCATATTCGTGGTTTATTAGTTATCTGAGTGATCGTCATAACTCTGTTCATGATTTTGGTAGCTGCTCCGATCAGTTTATTGCAAGGTAAGATGTGCCGCTAGGTTCAATCTTGAGACCGATTTCGTTCCTTTTGTTCATAAACGATATTTTTTATTGTTTTAACAATGGAAAGTTATTTGGTTCTTCGATAATGTCAAGCTTTTTCTAAATGTTGAGTCGGTGTCTGATTGTTTTCGTCTTTAAGCCGATATTGATTATATTTTTTAAATTGTGCTCGGAAAGCTGTTTGCCACTTAACCCCCAAAAATACTAAATCTACCGTGCTATACATCTAGAAAGAGCGACATCATTTGCTTCTCTTAAACCCCAGGTGGCGTTTTCATTCCATCTGTGTATCTCATATGGTATCTTGGCGTCTCTATCCGTACTGCACTTTCTTTTAAGAACCATGTCATTATACCATAAATGCTGTGTTAAGAGTGTTAGGTATGATTATGTCATATCGTAATTTTTATTTTCTACTTTCTCTACTGTGTTTCTATAAGTTTATTTAGGTCACAATTGGAGCTTAGTATTGTTATCTGTATTTTCTTGACTCTTACGCGGGCTACTGCAATCCAAAATGTCCAGAAGCGAACGATTAGAATTCTTTATGATATGTATATTGTCCGAGAGTATTTCTACCTTTATGAATATTATTTTCCTCACCGATTTTCATTGCATAACCTGCCTGTGAGAGGACTGTGCATGATTTTTTTTTTAATTTTACACAAGGTCGTTTGTAGAAATGTGAATTCGATAGATTTAGTCCAGTCTATTTATTTACATGTTTGGACTCATGTCAGCCAGAGAAAATCAAATTTTTACCCCAATTTTACTTGTGTGTTCTACGCGTCAGCTTCAGCAAGTCTGCAACTGGCTCTCAATTCTGTTCAGGGATCTAACGTTGATATTTTTTATCTACCATCTGGACTTCAATTGGCATATACGCTAATAACAGTCTTCCTTAAACGCTTGACAACTCGGTTATACCCTTAGTTATCTACTTCTGTTCCTTGTTTTATATGTAATAATTGCATGTATTGTGTCGAATTTCAATGTGTATGTATTCCACCTTACAATGATTTGTGAGCCATACTGTAGGCCGCAAAAAGTTTTGTTGGCACACACAAAAAAAATAAAGCTTATGGTTGTTATTACTATAACTTTTCAATTAAAAGTGTTGTGACTTCGACCTTTTTATCATGTGTGATATTAGATAATATTATCTTAAGGTCAACTTCAGCAAATGGAATCACATTTTAGTGTCACGTCGGTCATGTGCTCTACGAATGATCATAACGTTTCGTGTTATAAGCCTAAAGCATTGACGCTAATGAACCTGTATAATACGTTGGCGGTGCAATGACACAACACGATGTGTGTAACCTTCGTCAAATATATTATAGCCTATTAGCTCAATTGCTTTCTTAAAATTAATGTCTACTGCAGTAAAACAAAAAAAAACTTGTTGTCCTTTGTTATTTCCCAAGATTATATAACAAGTGTTCAGCAAAGATGAATTTGACATAAAAAATCTCCTTCAAAATGTTTAAGCTCAGGTTCTCATGTTTATCACAAAACAACTCGCACGCTATTTTAATAATAGCAAAACTGCTCTAATTTTTACGCCGCGCTTTGCTTCTCAGATTTAAAAAAGTAGAGTTCACAATGTGTATTG
>JAZHYW010054193.1:0-14126 GCA_037355805.1 Ixodes ricinus | reverse complement strand
CTTACGCCCTGGTACGCTTTTTTCTTAGAAGGTCATCTCAGACATTTTACTTCGCCGGATCATCACTGGGGAATATGCTGTACTGGCGGCGCCGCCACTGTCGCCCCTCCAGGTCGACGCCCCCAAAGGACCAAAAACACTCTACATCTACGGCTCTGGCTACGTGTCGGCACCCCGAAATGCTCGAAACCCATTAAGCCGCTACACTGGCCCGATCGGCACACATCTACAAAAAAAAAATTAAACACGTTTACAAATCTCTGTAGCGCCAAATTAGAGCGCAGCTTCCTTGAGGAGGAGGAGGGAGGCTAGTGTACGGGAGGGTATGACCTCCTCTCGCTCCCGTCCTACCCTCCTTTCCTCCACCTTTTCCTCATCATTCCTCACCTCCTTCCTCCTGCTCCTCTCCCTCCTACTCCTTTCACCGTCCTTCTCTCTTCCTTCCGCCCTCCCCTCCTCATCCCTCTCGCACATCCTCTCCTACTCCGTCCACCCACCTCCATCCACGCTCCTCCTCTCTCCTCCTATTCCTCCTCCTCCTTCCGTACCTTCCCTCTTCCTCCTCCGCACGTGACGTCAATCCTTCCCGCTGAATCTAGCGGGGAATGGAATTGCTAGAGTTTTTCGTAGACCGCGTTTACCCCTCCGCTAAGCAGTCCGCAACGAAGAGGCCGTCTGCGCGGCGATGGCCTTAAGGACACTGACACCCCCAAAAATTTTTTTCATTTTTTGCCAGGCGCTTTATTATGGTGTCGGAGGACTACCCAATTAATATTTTGCAACAGAGTAGCGTATTTTTTTAATAAAGCCAAAAGACGCAACTGCTCGAAACCGAAACCGAAACTCGCGCGCGGAGGTCGGAGGAGTGGAGAGGAGAGAGTGGCGGAAGTCACGTGGCTACACCCGACCGTGCGCTTTTTTTCTTTTTTTTTCCCCTCTGCGTAGCAGACGACATGCGGCGTTAGCGGGAACTGTTTGCGATTCTTTTGCAGTTATGTTTGTTCCGCTCGCTGTTCTGTACTCCAAGATGAGTTGTTTTGTACATTGAGGAGTTGGAGATGAGTAGTGAGTGCCCGTGGTTAATTTTCATGATCGGCTCCGAAAAGAATACACCCAAGATGTTGCGTGAAGAGCTGGCTCACATGTCCTGCGTCCGAAAAAAAAGTGGCATTGTGCGACAGAGTTTCCGAAAGATCAACGGGATCGGGACCAATGGCTGGCTGCAATTCCTGTAGAACATTTACGGGCACCTCGGAAAGCGGACGCTACCTGATTTATATGCTCCTTGCATTTTGTGGAAAGTGATTTCATTGAGTTCGCAGGTGTCAAAAAGGAAATCCCATCCCCATTTAATTCAGCGACGTTTCGTCCACAACATTTGTTTGTTAATTTTTGTTTGTTTCTTCAGTGATAATTGTAAAAAAAAGAAATGTAAACATCAAAAAATGTTTGAAAAAAAAAAAAAAAAAGCGCCATCACCGGGGATCGAACCCGGTCCTGCCGCGTGTGAAGCGGACGTCGTTCCCACTGAGCTACTGGGGGATCACGTGATAGGGGATCTCTTTCCTTAGTAATACTTCAGCCGGTAAACTGTAAGTTGGAAAGTTTGCTGCCGATTTTCCTCCAGCAAAAGCACTCCCGGGTCGAAGTCGGGAAGCACCACGCATTGGCGACATTCGCACCTAGTAAAGAAATCGTACGCGTGCATATTCAACTCGAAGTAGACACGTCGTGCTTGAAGTTTGCGCGAGCGATGTCTTCAGCCACGAGAAGGGAGCGACGGCTCGGCGACGTCTTCGTGCAAATCGGCTTGGTGGTCGGGCGTGTCGTACGGGATGAATACCAATTCTTTTGATCAGTCCCAAATTTCTCTTTTAAAGGCAGACAGAATTCGCCGGTACCGCGAACGACAGTTCTGAAGTAGAGGTCCCACGCCCGTCGTCCGCTGCCATCGCCGTCCCCGCGAGTCCCACGATACGCGAAACGACGCACGCACAGAATGCTTCCGGTTCTCTGTGGAACTTTTTTTCAATCAACGTATTTGCAGCTTTTTAGAAGCCACAAAAAATGGGTTTCATATTTTTTTCTATTTTTAATATTGAGTGTGTGCCTTCAGTGACCAACGACTTTCATTAAATTTGGTGGTCGCATCGATACCTTAGAAAACGGCCCGTGACCACGGAAAAGAGAGTGAGCGAGACTCGAACCGGCCAGTTCTTGATCGGCGGTTTTCGGGCGGAAAGAAACCGAATTTCGAGTCGCAAATTGTGTTTTGGGTAGTTGGGCTCTCATATGTCATGTACAACTAAAAACCTCGGCGAGCATAAACACCCTGTCAGTGTCCCATTTAATCAGAGTTCCGGGCATCGTAGCGGGCTGCGTGAGAGCGTTGCGAGACTACGAAAACGATCTACGAAAACTCCTGCTGCTGAGGTCACGTGACGTCAATTTTCCAGCTAAATTTAGCGGGGAATCGAATTGCTGTTGAGGCCACGTGACGTCATTATTGCCGCTAAATCTAGCGGAGAAACTGAATTTGTCCATAGGTTGCGTGACACCAAGACATGTGACCGTAATTTTCCCGCTATATTTAGCGGGGAAACTGAATTGGCGTTGAAGTCACGTGACGTCAATTTTCCCGCTAAATTTAGCGTGGTGACGCCGACGCCGAAGCGACGGCGACGCCGCTCAACCCGGAAACGGGCGCCTAAGAGCTGCGCTCTAAAAACTAAATTCATAACGTAACGGCTTAGTCGCAAAGTATCACAAAAGCCCGAACCTTTTAATATACAATAAACTAGAACACCCGAACACCCTCTATCGTGTGTAATTATTCAAGATATTTCTTCCACGGGTCCAGATCGATTCCCTCAACACAAGGCGATGCGAACGAGCAAGACAGGCAAGTGTATCGGAACGCCCTAAATATTTTGGCCCAAACTGCACAACAAAAAGCTTACAAAAACGTCTTTCCAATATTACAAGGCTTCGTGGTTTCCAATAGTACAAGGCGATGACTTCAGCTGTTCGTAATTACCGATTCAGAGATCTCTGGCTTCCAAGATCCAGAACTTCATACTTGCTTTCACCACCATTTCACGAGTCCAATTTTTTTTGTTTCTATGTTCTTCTTTATGGTTTTCCGAAGGCTTCGATTGAGAAAGACTCTGCTGGGAAGAGTTGTACTTTATCCCAAAATGGCAGAGCCCGGATTGTAGCAGATGTACACTGTACGAAGAAAATGAGATCCATCGGTTCGGGACTCATCCATCGGTGAACTGGAACATTTCCTACTCCTTTTTCGCTACTCTTCCCGTGCGTTTTATTTTGAGGGTTGTTCGCCATTCTCGCGTTCTTGTTTTCTTTTCGTCTTTTTTTTTTTTTTTTGCGTGAAGCTTAAGCTATTGCAGTTCCCCGGGGTTCGATGGAAACTCGTGGCTTGAGGGCGCCGTGGGGCGCACTTCGCTTTGCAGGAGCTCATCATTCTTCTTTAAATGCCCGATTGATACCACCCTAGCGAGTATCTTGGGTCTGTGGAGTACCAAGCGGGAAAAACAATGTATAAAAAACAAGACGTCGTCATGTGACTTTTTTTTAAAGCCATATTAAAAAAAAAATGTTGAGCGTGTCTTCTGTGTAACTTTAAGCACTTTTCTTTTAAAGTGCTCCTGAAAAGAAAAAAAAACTTTTTTTAAACACTCTGGTTGGGACACGCGTGTCGAAAAATAAATTTTACGCGAAAAAAATTTCTTTAGAGCAATATTGACGGCGAGAGATTTATTTGAAATTCTGCGCGCAAAGTGCATGACGTCACGGAATGGTCATTCCCTCAACGAGATGGCAATTCTCTCTTTCCACCTCAACGTGAAGGCGAAGCCGATCCACCTCTCCTCCACGCGCCCGAAATGCCGAGAGAGAAAACAAGTGGAAAGGAGGTGACTACCGACTAATCGCGTCTCGCGCTTTTAAGTGCTGGAGCTGCTGATTATCATAAAGAAGCTTTCGCTGGAGTCTCCAAGATTGCGAAGATTCGGAAGGGACCCAGAAACAGTGCAACAGCTTCCAGGAGTTGACGTTATAAGGATACGAGAAGATGCACGGGATCACAATACTGCGCTATCGACCAGCACACTCTGCATAAACAAGCCCGGGTTCGCCCACGCCGGGTGTGGGCACTGCGCACGCGCAGAAACCAGATGGCTCCCGAGGCGAAGCATCTGCGCATGCGCAGTGCCGACAGCAGCGCCACCGCAGTGCTGTGACGTCAGAGAGTTTTCAGTTGGTCTAAGTCGCCGACATTCTAAGAAAAGCCAGACGTGCCGTGTGCAGAGCACCTTATGATGATCGCCCCGAGGCCAATGAGGTTGTGGTGTTAGGAGACAAGAACACAACGTTCTAGCATCACGTGACATCAGGTCACGTGACGTCGATTTCCCCGCTAAATTTAGCGGGAAACCGATTGGGTGTGTAGGTCACGGGGAGTTAATTTTCGCGTTGAATTTAGCGGGGAAATTGACGTCGCGTGACCTATACACCAATTCAACTTCCCCGCTAGGTTTAGCGAAGAAACTGATTCGGTGCGTAGGTCTGTGACATCCCATAATGCAACACTGCGCGCGTTGCATTATGGGACATCATGGGCCACGGCTACCCCGCGAAATGCGGCTTCACGAAATCCGGAGCAAACTAGCCAAAGAACGTTTCACGTTAAAAAGCATTCGAATTCCTTTTCAACAGAAGTTGGACACACCCGATCCCGGTGAGCAAATACTATCATCCCAATGAACGACGAGGTTCCTCAAAATAAGATTAGATCTAAAAAAAAAGCGATAAGTGCAGGCATATTATACGGAGCCTGGAACGCGTTTCGAAGCAGCAACAAAATTACGTCAGAAAAGTCCGGAGTCTCATATGCTGTCGGATGTAGCGAACCTAGCAAATAACAAAAAAAGTTCCGGCAAAAAAAAAAAAAAGCGCCACCAACCGTTAGAGTCGCTCTAGTCGCGGCGTCCCAACTCCTGGCTGCCGAAGCTTCCGCGGGCTGTCAAGCTGGAGGAGAGCAACCTGCGGTGTAACAGGCGTCTGGCACGTCCACCCCCGCTGCTGTCACACCGCCAGGATCGTTGCCCGCAACAGCGTGACACTCTTATGACGTCATCAGGCGGAAATCGAGGGACCACGTTTTTGGACGCAGTAAACACACCGGTCGCAGACGGGTTCGAGGCACCAAAGGGATTATTAGGAGAGTAAAGCGTCATGATATACCTGAAAGCCATGGCAATATAATTTAATTGTTTTCTGGAAGGCAAATGTTTACCGGACAATCCCTTTAAAAGGGCACGGAAAGGAAATGACGTGGCCGGGAGCTCTCTACCTCTAACTTTAAAATCGGCCAAGGAGAAGTGCAATACGTATCGCGCTCGTGACGTCAAGAGCCTCCGCACGGCCAAGGGTACTGTAGTTGCGAGCACTGCCGCTCGGTGGCGTCAACGCGTGACAATCTGGCCCAGCAGTAATATCAGAGGACAGTACGCCCTATGGCAAATACGTAGCTTGCCCCTAACTTCATTCGCGGCCATGCCGTTCTTTTAAGCGTTGTAAGCATTCGGTTCAACTGAAGTCACTGGATCCTGGAAGTACGCCAAGCTCTCCGTGCGGTCGCCATCTTGGTCCGTGAAAGGAGCAATTTTTCCCTGACCCCTCCGTTCTTGGTGAGCCGATCTAGATTCGCTGGTGACGGGTAGCTTTATGGAGTCGTTTTTTGTATACCGAGATTTTGCTAACCACACACCGGCGAAACAAGCGTACACCTTCGTACCACCACCAGATGCTGTGTCGGTGCTTGGAGGTACTGAAAATAAGTTTACTGTCTTGAAATAAGCGATAAAACAATATAATTGTAAGAGATCCATGGAGATGGGCATGATTAATAAGTTGATCGCATACAAAGTGCCACAGACTCTTATATTGGCGAGGAACGCTAGCAGTGCGATAATGCTCCATGGTGATCTTGGCGCGACTGGTTTAGAGCGACTTTCTGGAAGCTTCGAAGATTTAAATGGACCGAGATGGCGATTTCTATGGCAACGTAGACCGATTAGCCAATCGCCCTGCGAGGTTTTGGTCGTCTGTATGTTAGTATCTGTTTTGTCTCCGGCTAGCAGGTAGGGAAGGCAATGGCGCTACTTTACCAGGATCCAGTGACTTTAGGTTCAACATGCTAGTTTCACACCACAGAAGTAGGAGCTCGAGGGAAGCAGTAAGCAGAAATAGCCGTCAGTGCCCAGCAATGGTGGAACACACGTCAGCTATGTATAGAAGGTATTCACGAGATGCCATATTTGAGCGCGTTATTCGGAACGGATCTGAGGGGTCGGGGGGGGGGGGATGGTTGGCATGGCAGAGCTACCCGCATCCTCAAATCAAGCTACTACATTTAAGATCGTTGCCGCCGTGGGTGCGTGAACAAAAGCGTTCGGAGCAAAATAGACATCTGGGACCACATGCTACATGGCGGGACCAAGCGGAACCAAAAGACCAAGACAACGTCGTCTGCTGGGATTGGTCAGCACATGATAGCGCGTCTTTCGCCACGAGCTCTTGGCGTAACTATGCAACAATGGCATTTTGTTAAGGGCTTTTTTGTTTTTCGGACAGCGCGTGCAGTGGGAATGGGTACTGCAAAATCATGAGCCATTCCATTCTGTGAAGGTGGATGACCAGCGAAGCTGTTTAGCACACGGCACAGACGTGGCACAGAATTTTGAACAAAGTACTAACACCTTTATTTTCTTGATCGGAGGTCGTCGTGACGAAAGGTACGCACGCACATGTCGAGGACCGTCGCCGCCCCGAAGGGCCGGAGGAAACAAGACACGCGCAATCGGACCGCCACCCGGCGGAAGGAAAGGAAACTATGCATGCAAGCGCATGGAAAGACGACAAAGAGAGGGCGGTGCGAGCCCTCTGAGTTTTGTAGACGCACACGAAAAATACACGGAACCCTAGCCATAAACAGCTTCCCTGTAAAACCCTTAGTATACAGCTTTCCATAAACCAAATACGATATAGCTTCGCCAATACTGGAAACTCCTCCGAAAACCTATGGGAGCGGCGGCGAACGTGACAGTGGCGCCTCTAGCGGACTCTGAGTTTACGTAAGCAGACGACGCAATAGAAAAGGTATGCGGAGGGCAAGTTACGTCTGCTTCTCGCGCAGGGGTAGCGGTGACGTCAGAACGCCGAGCCCTGATTGGCTGATCGCGGTCCCCAATCTGAGCGTCGTCTGCTCCTTTGCAACGTCGTCTGCTCGCAACGTCGTCTGCGTCTGTCTTACCTTTCCTGCGACTTTTGCAAGTGGAGAGGCCAGATTCACGAAACTATCTTACGCCAGAAATATGCGTAAGACAAAACTTAAAAACAAATTCGTATTCACGAACCGAAATTTTCGTAAGTTTTGCGCAGGTTACGACAAAATCCTACGACAGCTCGAAGCTACGCACTTGTTACGATCAAATCAGCATGACCGACAGCGGCGCGGTCGCGACGACCAACGGACGTTTATTTTTTCTACGTGCGCTTCTCCGCGTCCCGACTTCAAGCAGCAAGCAGAGCAAAAAGTACTTGAACCAGACCATGACGAACAAGAACGCTGGATCCACATACACCGGGAAAAGCTCCAATGGCCAACGATTCCACCGACACCGACCAAGCGAACTCGGCAGATAGGCTCTAGCAGCCACTCCGACTCGGTGACCGCCTGCCCACGACCTGCTGACGTGCTGAATGGAATGTGCCCGCGCGACCCTTGCGAACCCTTCCCGTATTATACGTGCGATCACTGACCTCAATTTCAGATTAAGAGGTCAATCTCTTCTCTTGTCATCTCCTTGTTTTCCGAGGCAACGGCGACTCTCGCAGGTGAAAAACGGTGAGTATCCGACAGACGCACGGAAATGACAGGCCTGTTCACTACTGAAGCGGAGCGCTACAAGCGTAGCGCTACCTGCGCTGAGCGCGTGTGACTGAGAGCGTTCACCAGCTTTGGTATCACGCCGTCAAGACTGTTGCTGCATGGCAACGATAGTAGCTGACAGCACGTGAGGGCGCTACATTAGCGCTTCGCCGCATGTAGAACCGACTTCAGTTCTCGCATGAGAACCGACCTTCGCGTTCTCATATGCAGTGCATTCTTTTTCTTTTTATCCTTGACAGAGATGACGCTGGCTCATGCCGAGCATGCGGCACGACATCTTCGAGGGTGATCCAAGAAGCACGCCGACTGCAACTGGCGTCTTCAATCATCGTGACGCTACAATGGTCGTAATCGTCTTGAAACCCTGAGGGTGGCAGCTCAGGATATCGCTTTTTATTTTGTTTTTAGTGCGCTTAATAACCCTGTTGCTTTCAAGTACAACGATGACTTGTTTGGATGTTCCCTCTCTTGAGTAAAATAAAATATACCGTATAATTTTTTATTGAATGCACAGCCAGCTGAATATATGTTGGGCAAATTCAAATATCCGGTTCGCACAGTGACAAACGTTCCCATGGACAATCCCCTATGCGAATGTTCCGCTGTGACGAACGGGCCTATTACCGGTTGGCCATGACGAATGCGCACATGACAAACGGACCTCACCCCCACCAGATGTCCGGGCATAGCGTAGCAGACGAACCGGTGGTAGTAAGCGGCGAAGCGAAGGAAAGAAAGTAAAAACTAAGCCAAACAAGGCAAAGCAAAATACGCGATGGTTCCAACGTCAAGTAAACACAAGAAAGAAAAAAGCAAACAAAAACCATAAACGCAGGAGGAAGAAAGACCGCGGCGGCGTAGCGTCGCCTCAAACATAAAAAAAGAAAGTAGACTTCGAAAAATGGAAGGAGATGCACAACCGTCCAACGAATGCTTCTTTTTTTTTAACGCCGTTTTTATTAGTTTTTATAATAGCGTCAGATTTGCATGTGCGCAATCGACTTCTTCCAGAGCACACTGACATCGCAGTAACGTGCGTGGTTCAAAATTGCCTTTTACTTCTTCATCCGGAGACGATCGGGATTAGCCAGCTCGCCTATTCGACGAAACGGTTTTAAGCAAAACATTCGTGAGAAATTGGAATTGCAACAACAAAACGAATCGATCGATAAGAAGAGTAAAGTTGAAACGTAGCTACGTTCTGAAATTTTTTACATCGCCCTTTTTCAAGAAACAGGGAGAAGGTACATTCGTGTTTTGACTAGCTTACATAAGTTCTGACAGAGTGTTTTCTTCAGGAGAGCCCGAAAATTGCACCCTACAAGCTGTAACATCCTTTCCACGCGAAAAGAAATGTCCTTCACTCATGAGGTTGCACATATTTTTTTAACATTCAAAGCAGCGAATACCCGTGACAATTTTTTTTCATCGGTCACCTCGTACGGAAATAGGCAAAACCAATGCGTTGTGGAGAATTCGTCTGCTAGCGGAGACTCCGAGCTCGCCAGGGGCGCTGCGATCACTTTTCGCCCGCGATCCGCGGGAGTTGCCAGTATTGGCTTACATGGTATTTGCATAAACCGTTTGAGGGCGCGTTCATTGCTGTGTTTGTGTGCTATGCACGCGCACTTTCTGGCTGGCCGCAATTGCGCGCGAGTGCTGGCTGGACTGTGATTCAGCACGTGTGGACTGTGATTTTTGTAAACAGTGCAAACGTCTATAAAGCGGGTGGTAAACGCTGTGGGGAAGTTCTCTGGTAACGCCTCCGCTTTGCACGCGGCGGGCCCAGGTTCGATTGCCGCAAGCGGTGGGCGTTCTTTTTCGAGGATTTGGCAATATCGACGACGGACACCCTACAACGCCAACTACAACACCAACAACGACAACAACTCCAACGTCAACAACAGACGCCATTTCCAGCGGTGGAACGAGCCCGTAACAGCTATCGCTGTAAGAATAATTAAAACCGCAATGAAAGATAATCCCAACTGTGTTGACGGGCTCACAGCTAAACAGATTCGAAGCTGCATATCGCCCAATATATATAACCTCAGCGTGTATTGAACGATTCCAGAGTCTGATTTATAATTCGCCCTACCTAGATTACGTTTGTTTAATTTTTTTTGTATTAAACATCTTAGTTTTTATGTTCGGTCCCCTGAATTCTTCACGAAATAGTATCTCACCCGCAAAGGCTTCTTCGCAGATATACGCAAATCCCCCACAACGTTTTCTTAAACACTTCGTTTTTTTAATCTATAGCTCGAGAAAGTATATTTCAATAAACAAGCGTGACACACAAAAAAGCGCCGCGCCGCAAGGAAAAGAAAACAAGGAAACCCAATTTACACGCAACAGCATAAAAAAAAGACCTCAATTGAGATGGAAGATCACCGCCTACCTCTCGAAAAACGACGAGGATCAAAAGGCGTAGGCTCTCTTTCTCTATGCCGTTCCGGCCTACTTTACATTTTAATTCGGTTTATTAAGCTCGATTTATGTTGCCCATCCTTCCAGCTCTTTTTATATATATAGTTTTTTTTCTCTCGATATGCTCTCGTTTGTTGGTTCAGAAAAAGACGTTCGAATCGCGGTGGGTCTCTCATCGAAAATTCGGAACACGTTCTGTAGTTTTCGACCAGATGTGTTTATTTTTGTTTTTTTCACCCTCGAGGCGTGGTATAAAAGTAAGGAGCGCAAATCATAAAGTTAAAACAAATATCAACTTAAAAAAAGAACTGTATTCCCGCTTTTTTTAGTTTGTTTTTTGTATGCAGAATGCTTGTTCCGAGAAACCAACAAGTATTGGAAGAGCTGAATAAGAGAGACCTGCAGTTGCATCGCGTTCGCAGCCGTGCACGAAAGGACTTACACTCCGTTCACCCCTAAGCTGACAGCGCAGTGGAAGCTACCCACTCGTTGAACCGGTCATACACCGATCTTTCACCACACAACCACGCTCCTTTCGCCCATACATACCCCCACGCAGATAGCGGGTTCAGGGGATGAAAGGGAGGCGGCTGATTGTCCCGGCGAGCGCGTGCCTACCACAGCATTGCCAAACTAGGGCTGAACGGGGTGTAAAGTGTACCGTCAAAGTTTGACGTTATGATGATATATACAAACTGACAAAACAAACAAACAAACAAACAAGAAAGTAACCGTAAAAAAATAAAAGGGGCAGAAAAGTTTGGCGTGGATCCTTCGTTTTTCTTTCTTCTTTATTGCCATTGAACGGTTGCCCGGTTTGTACAGAAAGGAAACGGTTCGCTCGGTTTCAAGGCGGTTGATGCATGCTCCAGTCATCCACATTACACAAAGCGCGTTTTGATGGCGGACAGATATCGCTGAGTCGAATAAGAGTGGGAGAAAAAAGTTAACCTCTTTGGGAACTTTGGTTTACGAGCCAGTTTGCTGTGGCATATTTTGTCTTGTTTTTTGTTGTTGCGTGTGTTGCTTATTTGAATTTTCGTCAGCTTTGTGATTTTGGTAGCACTACCGGCGAGCCTCTCTCGTGAAAGCTACGTCGCCTCCGTTGTTTGTTTTTCCAAAGGTGACATGTTTGTGTATGTTTTCTTCTATTTGAATTCCTTATTTTGGGCTTTTTTATTGGTTACGTTCGCAAAGTAACAAAATTAGGATGAAAATTCCGACGAGATTGACGTAAAGCGTTCTACTCAAACTCTGTTTATTTTAACTTCGTCGTTCGTTTTTTTTTATTTTACGTGTTTTAGTGGACTCACATGTTCGGTTCACTCTTCTGCTGCCAGGCCGACAAGCATGCTCCCATTTCATTTCTTCTCTGTGTCGCTTATTGATGTCGGCACTGCCTGGTGATGTAATATTGACCCTCGTGCCGTCAAGCCGTGGTATTCTTGCTCAGTAACTTGAAAGTCAAAATAAGACAGCTTAGATAGTCATGAACAGGGTATCTTGAAAATCATCTTATAATCAATCTCTCGCAAATATTTATAATTTATAAGTTGTCGATGAATCAGTCAAATCCCTGCGCTTCAAAGTTGAAAAATAATGCACGACTCTGAAGAAAATGGAACAACTTTAACATTAGCCAATACACATGGTGAACTCTAATTTTAAAAAAATCAAAAAAGCAAAGCGTGGCGTAATAATTAGAGCAGTTTTGCGAATTCTTAAAATAGCGTGCGACTTCTTTTGTGATAAACATGAGAACCTGAGCGTGAACATTTTAAATGAGATCCTTGATGTCAAATTCACCTTTGCTGAACACTTATTACATAATCTCGGGAAATAACAAAAGGACAAAAAGTGTATTTTATGTTTTACTGTAGTAAATGTTCTTCTTTAAAAAGCAATTAAGCTAATAGGCTATAATATATTTCACCAAGGTTACTTACATCGCGTTGTGTCATTACACCGCCAACGTATTATATAGGTTGATTAGCGTCAATGCTTTAGGTTTATAACATGAAACGTTATGATCATTCGTAGAACACAAGCCCGACGTGACACTAAAACATGATTCCATTGGTAATGCTGAAGTTAACATTATTATAATTCTATCTAAATGATTAAATGATATATAGGTTGAGGTCACAATCCTTTTAAATGAAAGTCTATAATAATAACAACCTTAAGCTTTATTTTTTATTTTTTCTGCTTGTGCCCACAAAACTCCTCGCGGCCTACTGTGTGGCTCACAAAACATAAGTTGAATACATACAGATCAAAATTCAACACTATACATGTCATTATTACATATAAAACAAGGAACAGAAGAAGTAGATAACTAAGGGTATATCCGAGTTGCAAAGCGAATAAGGAAGACTTTCATTAGCGTATATGCCAATTGAAATCCCGATGGTAGATAAAAATATCAACGTTAGGTTCACGAACAGCATTAAGAGCCAGTTGCATACTTGCTAAAGCTGACGCGTAGAACACACGAGTAAAATCGGATAAAAAGTTGATTTGCTCCGGCTGACATGGGTCCAAACATGTAAATAAATAGACTGGACTAAATCCATTGAATTCACAATTCCGCGTAACTACCTTGTGTAAAATTAAAAAAAAAATCTCTGTACAGTCTCCTCACAGACAGCTTTTGCAATGAAAACCGGTGAAGCAAATAATGATTCATAAAGGTAGAAATGCTCTCTGACAATATACATATCATAAACAATTCTAATCCTTCACTTCTGGACATTTTCGATTGCAGTAGCCCGCGTAAGAGTCAAGAAATTCCAGATAACAATGCTAAGCTCCAACCGTGATCTAAATAAACTTATACAAACGCAGTAAACAAAGTAGAAAATAAAAATGACGATATAACATAATCATACCTAACACTCTTAACGCAGCATTTACGGTATAATGACATGGTTCTTAAAAGAAATTGCAGCATCGATAGAGACGCCAAGATACCTGATGAGAGATACAGGTGGAATGGAAACGCCACCTAGGGTTTAAGAGAAGCAAATGATTTCGCTCTTTCTAGATTGTAGAGCATGGTAGATTTAGACTTTTGAGGGTTAAGTGGCAAACAGTCTTCCGAGCACAATTTAAAAATATAATCAATATCGACTTAAACACGGGAACAATCAGACATCGACTGAACATTTAGAAAAAGCTTGACATTATCGGAGAACCAAATAATTTTCCATCGTTAAAACAATAAACAATATCGTTTATGAACAAAAGGAACGAAATCGGTCGCAAGATTGAACGTAGCGGCACATCTTACCTTGCAATAAACTCATCGGAGCAGCTACCAAAAACATGAACAGAGTTATGACAATCACTCAGATAACTAATAAACCACGCAAATAGATGCGTATTGAAGCCACGCAGGGCGAAATTATGCAACAATAATTCGTGATTAACTCGATCAAAGTCTTTAAGCATATCAAAATAAATAGCATATACTTGTCCCCTTCTTGAAACTATTGGTGCTGAATAATTCAAGAATGAGCATAAATTTGACTCGACAAACCTTCCTAAAAAAAAGGGCTAAAATTTAGTTATTTTTGTCTTCAGATTAAAAATAAACATGTCCCTATACAACTTTCTCAAAACCTTTTGCAAAGCCACATAGCAATGAGACAGGGCGGTAATTATTAACTAAAGTAGAGTCGCCAGTTTTAAAAATAGGAATCACCACCGAGAATTTCCA
>JAZHYW010054190.1:0-23195 GCA_037355805.1 Ixodes ricinus | reverse complement strand
CGAAATCTCGAAACCCATTAAGCCGCTACATTGGTCTGATTGGCACACGGCATCTAAAAAAAAATTAAAGACGTTTACAAATCTCTGTAACGCGAAATTAGAGCGCAGCTCTTGAGGAGGAGGAGGGAGGCTACGGAGGGGAGGGTATGCCCCTCCTCCTCCTCCCGTCCTCCCCTCCTCTCCTCCTCCTTTCCTTATCATCCTCATCTCCTTTCCTCCTGCTCCTCTCCCCCTCCTACTCCTTTCACCGTCCTCCTCTTCCTTCCGCCCCCTCGTCTCCCTCCTCATCCTCCTTCCACTCTCCTCTTACTCCTTCCACCCTCCTCCTCCATCCACGCTCCTCCTCTCTCCTCCTATTCCTCCTCCTTCTCGTACCTCTCCCCCTCCTTCCTCCTCCGCACGTGACGTCAATTTTCCCGCTGAATCTAGCGGGGAATGGAATTGCTAGGGAGTTTTCGTAGACCGCGTTTCCCCTCCGCTAAGCCTTCCGCAACGAAGAGGCCGCTAGTGCGCCTGCGCGCCGATGGCCTTAACTGTAGAGTTCCGGGTATCGTAGCGGGTTGCGGAGAGCGTTGCGAGACTACGAAAACGATCTACGAAAACATCCTGCTGTTGAGGTCACGTGACGTCAATTTTCCAGCTAAATTTAGCGGGGAATCGAATTGCTGTTGAGGCCACGTGACGTACATTTTGCCGCTAAATCTAGCGGAAAAACTGAATTTGTCCATAGGTTGCGTGACACCAAGACATGTGACGTCATTTTCCCCGCTATATTTAGCGGGGAAACTGAATTGGCGTTGAAGTCACGTGACGTCAATTTTCCCGCTAAATTTAGCGTGGTGACGCCGACGCCGAAGCGACGGCGACGCCGCTCAACCCGGAAACGGGCGCCTAAGAGCTGCGCTCTAAAAACTAAATTCATGACGTAACGGCTTAGTCGCAAAGTATCACAAAAGCCCGAACCTTTAATATACAATAAACTAGAACACCCGAACACCCTCTATCGTGTGTAATTATTCAAGATATTTCTTCCACGGGTCCAGATCGATTCCCTCAACACAAGGCGATGCGAACGAGCAAGACAGGCAAGTGTATCGGAACGCCCTAAATATTTTGGCCCAAACTGCACAACAAAAAGCTTACAAAAATGTCTTTCCAATATTACAAGGCTTCGTGGTTTCCAATAGTACAAGGCGATGACTTCAGCTGTTTGTAATTACCGATTCAGAGATCTCTGGCTTACAAGATCCAGAACTTCATACTTGCTTTCACCGCCATTTCACGAGTCCAATTTTTTTTGTGTTCTATGTTCTTCTTTATGGTTTTCCGAAGGCTTCGATTGAGAAAGACTCTGCTGGGAAGAGTTGTACTTTATCCCAAAATGGCAGAGCCCGGATTGTAGCAGATGTACACTGTACGAAGAAAATGAGATCCATCGGTTCGGGACTCATCCATCGGTGAACTGGAACATTTCCTACTCCTTTTTCGCTACTCTTCCCGTGCGTTTTATTTTGAGGGTTGTTCGCCATTCTCGCGTTCTTGTTTTCTTTTCGTCTTTTTTTTTTTTTTTTTGCGTGAAGCTTAAGCTATTGCAGTTCCCCGGGGTTCGATGGAAACTCGTGGCTTGAGGGCGCCGTGGGGCGCACTTCGCTTTGCAGGAGCTCATCATTCTTCTTTAAATGCCCGATTGATACCACCCTAGCGAGTATCTTGGGTCTGTGGAGTACCAAGCGGGAAAAGAATGTATAAAAAACAAGACGCCGTCATGTGACTTTTTTTTAAAGCCATATTATAAAAAAAATTGTTGAGCGTGTCTTCTGTGTAACTTTAAGCACTTTTCTTTTAAAGTGCTCCTGAAAAGAAAAGAAAACTTTTTTTAAACAGTCTGGTTGGGACACGCGTGTCGAAAAATAAATTTTACGCGAAAAAAATTTCTTTAGAGCAATATTGACGGCGAGAGATTTATTTGAAATTCTGCGCGCAAAGTGCATGACGTCACGGAATGGTCATTCCCTCAACGAGATGGCAATTCTCTCTTTCCACCTCAACGTGAAGGCGAAGCCGATCCACCTCTCCTCCACGCGCCCGAAATGCCGAGAGAGAAAACAAGTGGAAAGGAGGTGACTACCGACTAATCGCGTCTCGCGCTTTAAGTGCTGGAGCTGCTGATTATCATAAAGAAGCTTTCGCTGGAGTCTCCAAGATTGCGAAGATTCGGAAGGGACCCAGAAACAGTGCAACAGCTTCCAGGAGTTGACGTTATAAGGATACGAGAAGATGCACGGGATCACTATACTGCGCTATCGACCAGCACACTCTGCATAAACAAGCCCGGGTTCGCCCACGCCGGGTGTGGGCACTGCGCACGCGCAGAAACCAGATGGCTCCGAGGCGAAGCATCTGCGCATGCGCAGTGCCGACAGCAGCGCCCCCGCAGTGCTGTGACGTCAGAGAGTTTTCAGTTGGTCTAAGTCGCCGACATTCTAAGAAAAGCCAGACGTGCCGTGTGCAGAGCACCTTATGATGATCGCCCCGAGGCCAATGAGGTTGTGGTGTTAGGAGACAAGAACACAACGTTCTAGCATCACGTGACATCAGGTCACGTGACGTCGATTTCCCCGCTAAATTTAGCGGGAAACCGATTGGGTGTGTAGGTCACGGGGAGTTAATTTTCGCGTTGAATTTAGCGGGAAATTGACGTCGCGTGACCTATACACCAATTCAACTTCCCCGCTAGGTTTAGCGAAGAAACTGATTCGGTGCGTAGGTCTGTGACATCCCATAATGCAACACTGCGCGCGTTGCATTATGGGACATCATGGGCCACGGCTACTCCGCGAAATGCGGCTTCACGAAATCCGAGCAAACTAGCCAAAGAACGTTTCACGTTAAAAAGCATTCGAATTCCTTTTCAACAGAAGTTGGACACACCCGATCCCGGTGAGCAAATACTATCATCCCAATGAACGACGAGATTCCTCAAAATAAGATTAGATCTAAAAAAAAAAGCGATAAGTGCAGGCATATTATACGGAGCCTGGAACGCGTTTCGAAGCAGCAACAAAATTACGTCAGAAAAGTCCGGAGTCTCATATGCTGTCGGATGTAGCGAACCTGGCAAATAACAAAAAAAGTTCCGGCAAAAAAAAAAAAAAAAGCGCCACCAACCGTTAGAGTCGCTCTAGTCGCGGCGTCCCAACTCCTGGCTGCCGAAGCATCCGCGGGCTGTCAAGCTGGAGGAGCAACCTGCGGTGTAACAGGGGTCTGACACGTCCACCCCCGCTGCTGTCACACCTCCAGGATCGTTGCCCGCAACAGCGTGACACTCTTATGACGTCATCAGGCGGAAATCGAGGGACCACGTTTTTGGACGCAGTAAACACACCGGTCGCAGACGGGTTCGAGGCACCAAAGGGATTATTAGGAGAGTAAAGCGTCATGATATACCTGAAAGCCATGGCAATATAATTTAATTGTTTTCTGGAAGGCAAATGTTTACCGGACAATCCCTTTAAAAGGGCACGGAAAGGAAATGACGTGGCCGGGAGCTCTCTACCTCTAACTTTAAAATCGGCCAAGGAGAAGTGCAATACGTATCGCGCTCGTGACGTCAAGAGCCTCCGCACGGCCAAGGGTACTGTAGTTGCGAGCACTGCCGCTCGGTGGCGTCAACGCGTGACAATCTGGCCCAGCAGTAATATCAGAGGACAGTACGCCCTATGGCAAATACATAGCTTGCCCCTAACTTCATTCGCGGCCATCCCGTTCTTTTCAGCGTTGTAAGCATTCGGTTCAACGTGCTAGTTTCACACCGCAGAAGTAGGAGCTCGAGGGAACCAATAAGGAGAAATAGCCGTCAGTGACCAGCAATGGCGGAACACATGTCAGCTATGTATACAAGGTATTCGCGGGATGCCATATTTGAGCGCGTTATTCGCAACGAATCTGAGGGATCGGGGGGGGGGGGTATGGTTGGCATGGCAGAGCTACCCGCATCCTCAGATCAAGCTCCTACATTTAAGATCGTTGCCGCCGTGGATGCGTGAACAAAAGCGTTCGGAACAAAATAGACATCTGGGACCATATGCTACATGGCGGGACCAAGGGGAACCAAAAGACCAAGACAACGTCGTCTGCTGCGATTGCTCAGCGCCACGCCGCTGATGAATCGCGGCAGACGGCGTTGTTCCAGTCGCTTGGTCCCGCCGTGTAGCATATAGCCCATAATCATTTTGTCCATGCAACAACGGGCATTTTGTTAACATGTTATTTTGTTTTTTGAGAGCGCGTTCCGTGGGCAATGGGTACTACAAACATTATGAGCCATTCCATTCTGTGAAGGTGGATGACCAGCGAAGCTGTTTAGCACACGGCACAGACGTGGCACAGAATTTTGAACAAAGGTACGAACACCTTTATTGTCTTGATCGGTGGTCATCGTGACGAAAGGTACGCACGCACATGTCGAGGACTGTCGCCGCCCCGAGGAGCCGGAGGAAACTAGACAGGCGCAACCGGACCGCCACCCGGCGGAAGGAAAGGAAACTAGGCATGCAAGCGCATGGAAAGACGACAAAGAGAGGGCGGTGCGAGCCCTCTTTGAGTTTTTGTTGACGCACACGAAAAATACACGGAACCCTAGCCATAAAGCAGCTTCGCTGTAAAACCTTAAGTATACACTTTTCCATAAACCGTTTGAGGGCGCGTTCATTGCTGTGTTTGTGTGTTATGCACGCGCACTTTCTGGCTGGCCACAATTGCGCGCGATGCACTGGCTGGACTGTGATTTAGCACGTGTGAACTGTGATTTTTGTAAACAGTTGAAACGTCTATGAAGCGGGTGGTTAACGCTGTGGGGCAGTTCTGTGGTAACGCCTCCGCTTTGCACGCGGCGGGCCCAGGTTCGATTCCCGCAGGCGGTGGGCGTTCTTTTTCGCGGATTTGGCAACATCGACGACGGACACCCTACAGCGCCAACTACAACACCAACAACGACAACAGCTACAACGTCAACAACAGACGCCATTTCCAGCTGTGGAACGAGCTCGTAAAAGCTATCGCTGTAATAAAATTAAAACCGCAATGAAAGATAATCCCAACTGTGTTGCGGGCTCACAGCTAAACAGATTCGAAGCTGCATATCGCCCAATATATATAACCTCAGCGTGTATTGAACGATTCCAGAGTCTGATTTATAATTCGCCCTACCTAGATTACATTTGTTTATTTTTTTGTATTAAACATCTTAGTTTTTATGTTCGGTCCCCTGAATTCTTCACGAAATAGTATCTCACCCGCAAAGGCTTCTTCGCAGATATACGCAAATCCCCCACAACGTTTTCTTAAACACTTCGTTTTTTTAATCTATAGCCCGAGAAAGTATATTTCAATAAACAAGCGTGACACACAAAAAAGCGCCGCGCCGCAAGGAAAAGAAAACAAGGAAACCCAATTTACACGCAACAGCATAAAAAAAAGACCTCAATTGAGATGGAAGATCACCGCCTACCTCTCGAAAAACGACGAGGATCAAAAGGCGTAGGCTCTCTTTCTCTATGCCGTTCCGGCCTACTTTACATTTTAATTCGGTTTATTAAGCTCGATTTATGTTGCCCATCCTTCCAGCTCTTTTTATATATATAGTTTTTTTTCTCTCGATATGCTCTCGTTTGTTGGTTCAGAAAAAGACGTTCGAATCGCGGTGGGTCTCTCATCGAAAATTCGGAACACGTTCTGTAGTTTTCGACCAGATGTGTTTATTTTTGTTTTTTTTCACCCTCGAGGCGTGGTATAAAAGTAAGGAGCGCAAATCATAAAATAAAACAAATATCAACTTAAAAAAAAAACTGTATTCCCGCTTTTTTAGTTTGTTTTTTGTATGGATAATGCTTGTTCCGAGAAACCAACAAGTATTGGAAGAGCTGAATAAGAGAGACCTGCGGTTGCATCGCGTTCGCAGCCGTGCACGAAAGGACTTCACTCCGTTCACCCCTAAGCTGACAGCGCAGTGGAAGCTACCCACTCGTTGAACCGGTCATACACCGATCTTTCACCACACAACCACGCTCCTTTCGCCCATACATACCCCCACGCAGATAGCGGGTTCAGGGGATGAAAGGGAGGCGGCTGATTGTCCCGGCGAGCGCGTGCCTACCACAGCATTGCCAAACTAGGGCTGAACGGGTTGTAAAGTGTACCGTCAAAGTTTGACGTTATGATGATATATACAAACTGACAAAACAAACAAACAAACAAACAAGAAAGTAACCGTAAAAAAATAAAAGGGGCAGAAAAGTTTGGCGTGGATCCTTCGTTTTTTCTTCTTCTTTATTGCCATTGAACGGTTGCCCGGTTTGTACAGAAAGGAAACGGTTCGCTCGGTTTCAAGGCGGTTGATGCATGCTCCAGTCATCCACATTACACAAAGCGCGTTTTGATGGCGGACAGATATCGCTGAGTCGAATAAGAGTGGGAGAAAAAGTTAACCTCTTTGGGAACTTTGGTTTACGAGCCAGTTTGCTGTGGCATATTTTGTCTTGTTTTTTGTTGTTGCGTGTGTTGCTTATTTGAATTTTCGTCAGCTTTGTGATTTTGGTAGCACTACCGGCGAGCCTTTCTAGTGAAAGCTACGTCGCCTCCGTTGTTTGTTTTTCCAAAGGTGACATGTTTGTGTATGTTTTCTTCTATTTGAATTCCTTATTTCGGGCTTTTTTATTGGTTACGTTCGCAAAGTAACAAAATTAGGATGAAAATTCCGACGAGATTGACGTAAAGCGTTCTACTCAAACTCTGTTTATTTTAACTTCGTCGTTCGTTTTTTTCTATTTTACGTGTTTTAGTGGACTTACATGTTCGGTTCACTCTTCTGCTGCCAGGCCGACAAGCATGCTCCCATTTCATTTCTTCTCTGTGTCGCTTATTGATGTCGGCACTGCCTGGTGATGTAATATTGACCCTCGTGCCGTCAAGCCGTGGTATTCTTGCTCAGTAACTTGAAAGTCAAAATAAGACAGCTTAGATAGTCATGAACAGGGTATCTTGAAAATCATCTTATAATCAATCTCTCGCAAATATTTATAATTTATAAGTTGTTGATGAATCAGTCAAATCCCTGCGCTTCAAAGTTGAAAAATAATGCACGACTCTGAAGAAAATGGAACAACTTTAACATTAGCCAATACACATGGTGAACTCTAATTTTAAAAAAATCTGAAAAGCAAAGCGTGGCGTAATAATTAGAGCAGTTTTGCAATTCTTAAAATAGCGTGCGACTTCTTTTGTGATAAACATGAGAACCTGAGCGTGAACATTTTAAATGAGATCCTTGATGTCAAATTCACCTTTGCTGAACACTTATTACATAATCTCGGGAAATAACAAAAGGACAAAAAGTGTATTTTTTGTTTTACTGTAGTAAATGTTCTTCTTTAAAAAGCAATTAAGCTAATAGGCTATAATATATTTCACCAAGGTTACTTACATCGCGTTGTGTCATTACACCGCCAACGTATTATATAGGTTGATTAGCGTCAATGCTTTAGGTTTATAACATGAAACGTTATGATCATTCGTAGAACACAAGCCCGACGTGACACTAAAACATGATTCCATTGGTAATGCTGAAGTTGACATTATTATAATATCTATCTAAATGATTAAATGATATATAGGTTGAGGTCACAATCCTTTTAAATGAAAGTCTATAATAATAACAACCTTAAGCTTTATTTTTTTTTGTTTGTGCCCACAAAACTCCTTGCGGCCTACTGTGTGGCTCACAAAACATAAGTGGAATACATACACATCAAAATTCAACACTATACATGTCATTATTACATATAAAACAAGGAACAGAAGAAGTAGATAACTAAGGGTATACCCGAGTTGCAAAGCGTATAAGGAAGACTTTCATTAGCGTATATGCCAATTGAAATCCCGATGGTAGATAAAAAATATCAACGTTAGGTTCACGAACAGCATTAAGAGCCAGTTGCATACTTGCTAAAGCTGACGCGTAGAACACACGAGTAAAATCGAATAAAAAGTTGATTTGCTCCGGCTGACATGGGTCCAAACATGTAAATAAATAGACTGGACTAAATCCATTGAATTCACAATTCCGCGTAATACCTTGTGTAAAATTAAAATAAAAAATCTCTGTGCAGTCTCCTCACAGACAGCTTTTGCAATGAAAACCGGTGAAGCAAATAATGATTCATAAAGGTAGAAATGCTCTCTGACAATATACATATCATAAACAATTCTAATCCTTCACTTCTGGACATTTTTGATTTCATGTTCCTATACAACTTTCTTAAAGCCTTTTGCAAAGCCACATAGCAATGAGACTGGGCGGTAATTATTAACTATAGTAGAGTCGCCAGTTTTAAAAATAGGAATCAGCACCGATAATTTTCATAGCTGAGTGAAATGAGCTCGTGCAAGAGACAAGTTAAAATTCTCTTCAAAACAGAGGAAAAGGGATAGCGACAACCTTTATTAATAAAAGTCAGGTATGCCACCAAACCAGTAGAAATTTTAGGATTAAGTTTATATATAACCTCTAAAACGTTTTTATCGTCAACAGTAAACGAAGACAAAACATCAGTGCACATAACGTCAAAAGCGCCGTAGCCGGTTTTTTTTTTTTGCATAAAGGAGTAACAAGAAATTAAGACAAAAATCATAAAAGCGATTTGCAATCTTTTTTGGCAAACGATGGAAACCTGACGGAATCCCGAAGACAAATATTTTGACCATTTTCACGCAGATATTTTTTAATAACGCGACAAAACTACTTCGGGTTATTGTTTAGACTATCTTCAACTTTATAGCTATACTCTATAGCTAAAGCTGGAAGCTCAGGATATCTCGAATAATATTTTTTTCACACATTTTTGTGCCTGTTTATAGCCCTCTGATGCAACTGTAGCGTTTCTTAGAAGTTAATCTAATACCTTATGCGCATTGATCATATATTTAAGCGTGGTATGATTACAAAATATTTCGGCCTTCTTGATATCAACTGGGAATTATTTTTATTTGTATCATGACTGCCCAGACTTGGTCTCGTTAGCTTAAGTGCCATTCAATTTGTACTTTTTACAAACTATCACACGGCGACACGTGTTCGAGCATTAGCGTCCTGTGTTCTTGTCTTTTATCTTTTCAAATGATCCTTCGAAGCGCTATTTTGGTCGGGGATTCAGAATGCGTTTCGGATATATAGTATTCTTTTGCTTGTTTATAATATCTCATAAGTAGAAAACATTACCCCTGTTCCATGAAGCACGCGTGCACTGTACGGTTTCAGAAGAACACTTAGCGGAAGTTTGATAAATAAATTTGATATCAAGAATTATTATATTCTTGAACTCTATTCTCTTCCAGAAAATAATGTTAGCAACATGTGAACTTATTCATTTATTCTTAAGTAGAGTGAACAAAAAGTGCAAGTACCTCATTCTACGTGGCATACCAAGCTATGAATTACGCATAATATATTATTCATGTGAAACGTAAAGTTCAAAGATCGTGAAAATTAGACAACCCTTTCTGAGTATGACCTAGAAAAATTTACCAGACATCGCCACGGGCTAATGAATGTCGATATCTTTAGTTAGTACTGAATCTTTTTCTTGGCAGCCTATCTCGTACCCAGTTCTTCATCATTTTTGCGTGCTCAGTCGTTGCCTGAAATTGTTTTTACCGAGAAGAGAGTGTCCGCTTCTTTATTACAGTTTAATTTCTATAAGAACATGCTTTAGGACGTGTGTTTGAAAATATTTTTGGATTTATAACCTAACCGTTCTCAGGGCTTATTTCTGCCTGTCCAGTTCAATGTTTTAAACGTGCTTATTTATTTAGCTGTAATTTTTAGACAGATTTTGGGACAGTTTCGAATCGCTCATATCAAATACTGAGTGGGATGGACTTTCAAACATACCAATAAAATCTGCCGGTTGTCGCACGAGAAGATCTCTGGAGTCGACACCGTTACTTGGTAAACCGTTTCGTGCACTCAGTATACAGGAAATTACCGAGAAAACAGGACCGTGTTTTTTCGACCCATGTAGATAAACTATGTATCTCAGAAAGCACAAACTCCGTGAGAATGTAACCCTAGCGTTTGGGACAGAACAGGGAAGTTTGAGAATACGAAGTTCCTGGATCAAAGTATAATTGAGAAAGACGAAATTTCTCTACGAGCCGACGTCCACCCAAGTCTAATATCGTCAAATCAAGAACTGACATCGTGGACGCCTGTGGGATTTATATAAGTAACAAACACTTTTCAGCAAGAATGATAATATTGTTTTCTTTCTTGCTGAGAAGTTATTTGTCTTTCTCACTAAAATAGATGCTACACGCGCGCTTAATCTCATTTCTTGTTTTGAAGATATTACGCTTAGATGGACGCGTCAGCTCGTAGAAAAAATATGATTTTTCTTTTTTATCTCTTGATCCAGGCAACGTCACGCTCTCAAAGTTTCTGCGTTTTATTCCAACGGCTAGCGGCAGATCTCTCACGGAATTTTGAGCTTTCTGCGATGCATAGTTTACTAACGCAGGCCGAAAAACACGGTTCTCTTTCTCAGAAACGCCCCGTATATCGATTTCCTTCCATGACAAGAAACACCATAATCACTGACAACTTAACAAGCGCAGGGCATGGCAAGTACCGAGCATCTTATCATCGTTCTGTAGCCAATGAGATTGTGGCGTCAGGAGATAAGGTCGTCGAAGAACGAATCGCAAAGCAAGAAGCATTATCACAAGACATGTCATGCTTTTCTTCAGCTCTGAATGGTTATAGGAAAAGGGGGGGGGGTATATTCCCTTCTCTAGCACATTAGCACGCGCGGTTTTCGGGGAAAGAGTGAGATGAAGTAACAAATCAAAGGTGTGTTTTTTGTGTTTCCCATGTTTTTGTCTCCCACTGTGCATCACGGAGCGCAGCCGCGTGAGCGGGAAAAAGAGTTACGAAGTTGGAGAAAACGCGCCGTTTCCTTTTCTTCCCGCTTACCAAAGCAGAAAAGGGGAAGAGGTAGAGAGAAAGAGTGTGATGGGGTAGTGAAGAGGAGGAGAAAAGGAAAGAGTAAAGAAATGTCTCGAGTTCACGGTTGGATGACTTTGAAAGTGAACTCAGCCTGCTCTGGCTGGCCACGTCGCCGTCTGTCACATGTGCTGTTTATGCTTCCTGTTCCGGTTGCTTTCTCTGGTGACTGATTGGCCTCACTCGTAGTGCTTTGTTGTGGCTGCTATCGTTTTAGCCGGTTCACTTTTGGCTTCGTCGCATCCATTGTTTGGAAAACGGCACGCTCTTGAGTTGGTGCTTGCCCTCCATACGTTTTAGATATTTGCCTGACACTTCGCTGCAAACGTTGATGGATTCCACGGAAAACCCGGACAAACAGGGAAGTCTGTTTTATATTCGTCTGGTTGAAAGCTGCGTATATATAAACTGAATCTAAATTGTTTTCGATTTCGAACGGATGCACTCAACTTTGGTTAAATTAATTTGTTTTTCTTTTTTCAAAACGTTTGAACGATTGACGACCAATGCCACTTTTCGTTGGTATTCGATCATAATATCTTGCTCACTCGCGCTATGATGGATGGACAAATTGTGAGCCTACTAGTGCTTCATAATTAGATTTGGTTCAATTTTAGGAAATTAGGCAAACGTAAAAAAGCGCGATAGAAATAAAATAAAATTACCGAACTCGCCTATCAAAAACACGAAGGTAGCCGAGGCTGGTAAAAAAGGAACTATATAGTCACTGACAAGAAGCGCAGGGTGCGGCCTACAATTTTTACGCTTCTTGCTTCGTGATTGGTCCTTCGGCGTTTTTTATCGGCTAATCCTGCAATCTCATTGGCTGAGGAGCGATAATGAGATGTCCGTGACTCGCCACTCTCTGCGTTATTGAGTTGCCAGTCACTACAAAAATGATTCCTTCTCGAAGCCTGAGAGTGACAGAGTGCGTTTCAGGTTGCGCGACTTAGCGGCTTTGTTAGATACCGTAACACTTCATATAATAGTCTTGAAGGCTAATTTTTTTTATTGCCGCTGTGTTGGATGTCATTATGACGCTTTGTTGGATGTCATTATGACGCTTTGTTGGATGTCATTATGTCACAGTGATTTACAGGCAAATTCAGTTTATCCGCTACCCGTCCTTCCCATACCTGTGGACAGAGGCCGCTACCCAAAGGGGGAAAGTCAATCAGTCAATCGGGCGTAGAGGATGGCTGTAGTCAAAGGTGGGAGTTGTGAGAGACCTGGAGCACAGGTCGAGAAAAAATGCTTGAGATCACTAGCGGTAAACGAAGAACGTTTAACGTACCAACGCTAGCTGCCGGGCAATTTGCGATTCATTTCTGGTTGTGGTTTTCGGTAAATGCCCCAAACTTATAAAAGGACACTTATGTAGTAAATATTGTAAATCAATATAAATTATTTTCCTAACTTGTAGACCTTTTTTTTTTACCTCGTCCCGAGCCGCACGCAGTTTATATATCCTCAATGTAGGGACATAAAACCAAAGAAAGACATTACACTAAGGGATAAATACACTATGGGATAAGAACAATAGCCATCCGGAAATAAAATAAAGCTCCCGAAAGTTCGGCCATTCCTTTTGTTTTTGTGTACCTGCCACGACCTTGATAAAATTGCGAAATTTTATAAACGAACGCCGCACTCCTGCTTCGTAAACTGCAGTTTGGCACTGAATCTTCAGCCTTGATTCGTTTATTGCACTAGTTTGGGCCTATACTTCTGTATAATAATGATGAATTAAAATGTCACCCCCACCAACGTGCTGCCATTTCTAAAAGAACAAGAGAGCAAGCAGTCTATTGTTCCCGTTGCTCAGTTCACTCGAGAACTATTCCACCTCAACACGTCCCCCCCCCCACTCACCAAAAAGAAAATCATAAGACAGCTTTTGCTTTACTAACTCTTTTCATAGAATCAGTTCGAAGGGAAAAGCTTGTACTTTAATGGCGATAATATTTGAAGAAGAGAATCTCGAACTGCAGGCGTATCTATTGTTCTCCCGTGAGCAAGAGTTCGCGCGCCGAGATCCGTCCATGAACGAAGAAAGCTCGGAAGCAAAGATTAAAACGGAAACACAGGGGAAATGAAAACACAACCGTATAAACTATGGGATACGTCATAAGACTAGAGATACGAATCCAGCGGAATGGATTGGGCGACATGAAATATTTATAGCCGCACGCCATGCTTAGCGCACTTAGACATGGGGACAAGAGCTCGCAGCCGATTGCCTGCGGGCCGCATCCCAGGAGCTGCGGGCCGCATGCGGCCCGCGGGCAAAGCGTGTTTGAGACCCCTGCTCTATACTAATGTCGTCACTGAACGCTCGTGTTTGACACCACTTTCCGTTTTTTCCAACATCTCAACCCCTACCCTCCACGCCCCCCACCGGATAAGATGACATTTGTCAATGTATCTGGTGTCCCCTTGTAAATAAACGTATTCTCACTGACTCACTGATAGGTACGCCCTTTGAGTAGCACCGGTTTTCCTTCGCCCCTTGCAGTGCCCTTTAAAGGCGAGGATGATAAACCTGCTCATAGTAAATTTTGGCTATTCTGCATTGAGGACAGATATAGAATGATATGAAATAAAGAATTGTAATATTGATTATGACAAATCGGAATGGTTAGTGAAATCCCTATCCTCTATTGTCTGTCTCGTATGCGGTAAAACAATGTGTGGCTTTTGTAACGGTAATGGCGCGTTCGAACTGGCTCCTTTGAGTACCTTTTTATATAAAAGGTCTAGAAGGATTTTGTCAGTAGTGTGGAAGTCTACAAACACTTCAAAAGTAATTATTTTTTTATATTCTTGCCATCAGTGAGAAAAATCAAGGATCACTACTGAACGAGCCAGCTAAGCATTTCACACCATTCCATTGAATTAGCGCAGACTATGATATTCTGACAAGAGTACTAGAGGAGCGGAGGGCTGTCTACATGCCTCACCGTTGGGAGTAATTAGAGTAAGAGCTGGAAAGGCCCTCCATCTCTCACAGCCTTGCTTAAATACGCATAATGTGACAAGCCGCATAAAGATTCACACAGTTTGCTGCATCATACATAAAACCTAAGTCAAGCTTTGAATATAATTATTGGAAAGGTTTTACTATGACTCACAAGAGAGTGCGAATTAGGCAGACCGTCGATATGACGTCGAAAGGGTTCTACCTAAACTTGTAAAGATGGCACCGCACACGGCGTCGGCGCCATGCAGGTTATTTCCCTGCCATGGCGTCGAAGGAAGGAATGCTTCCCTTACATCTAGAAAATGCAAGCGTACTCGTCCCCCAAGTGAAAAAGATAAGGAGGCGAGAATGACTTTGCCGTTTTAGTCTCGCCCTAGGTCACTTCTGAAAGCTCTATATCGAATACTCGACAAACTGAATGTAGTAGATAAAGAGCTGACCATGGCCTTGCCGTCTCACTCAGACTGTCCCGACTACGATGCACTCTCGCTCCAGCCAGCTGTAACAGCGACGCCTCGACGTTCGCTGTTGCTGTTTCGACGCTCAATTTAATGCGAAAGCATTAACTGCCGTATGGAGCAAACTAGCGTTTTCAGTTTTTGAAACCGCACCAAACGGTACCTAAACTCTCCCGTCCCAATGGAGCGAAGCCTGTCGTCTGTAGTAGCAATCTGATGGATAGGTGGATAGGCTCCTGCGGCTGGCGCGCGTCATAGTTTCTAGAAACGAGGCTTCCATTGCCTCGCGCGTCGTAGTCCCATGAACGCCGCCACCAGAGAAGCCTCTCCATGGTGGCGCAGCGGCCCGGTTTCCGGTAGAAGAGGAGCGGCTGGCCGCCGAGCCAGCAGAGCCCACACGGGCAGACTCGGAGTGACTGCACGGCCGAGCCTGCGCGGCGCGGCCACTTCATGAGAGCGCGCCTCGCGGCCGTCGGCCGCAACCTCGGCATTAGCGAAACGTGGCCGTTGACGCCAGTACGTCGAGGACGACCTAAGGGAGCGTGAAGAACGAAATTCATGTTTTAGCATCCACAACTCATGAGAAGTGCTTAACTGTCCTCTGAATTATGTTTCCTTTTTCTGGCACACGTTCGCCGAGTAAACCATTATTTATCAGTTTACGCTCGTCTAATCTTTTCCAGCCACGGCAATATATTTTCATTTTACCATTTCATTGCTCTTCTAGAACGTTTTAATTTGAATCTCGGCAGTTTTCGTGCCTTGTTTTCTCGAATGTTCACGATGGTGAAATGTGACTATACCTATCTGCAACGGCTGCGGGCTGCATTCAGCCATAGTTAGTAGCAGCTCAAAAAACGCGTGGTTTGGCTTATTAAACGCTTCTTCCTTTGTGATTGGTTCTTCGGTATTTTGATTGGCTGATGCCACAATCCTATTGGCTGCGGAGCGGTAATGAGATGTTCGCGAACAAACCCACTATGCGGAGCGCAAGTTTGTCTGTTTTATTTGAAGAAGGTTGCGGTGACGTCAGAACGCCGAATTCTGGATGGCTCTGATTGGAATGATAGTGGGTGTACCTCAATGCTCGCTACTTTGAGGTCTACCCTCTATCTCTCCAATGGAGCCGATCACAGGTCGGCGTCCTGACGTCACTGCAACCCTCTAAGCAACAACCAGACGAAACTGCTCTCCTAATAGTCTTGACTTAGCTAGCATTCCAGATTGCTGTCAGGCCGACAAAGGCACCCACAACGCCAGTCATTGTATTTTACCATGCGCACACGTTCGGCTTCAGCCCTACTAAAATATTATGTTATTTTGTCTCAGTGAAGATCGCATTGCCTGCCCTTTGTGACGATAAAAACAGCCGAGCTTCATTTGCGACATTTTTTCGACGTCATAACGTCATCATTTCCGTCACGAAGGCGTTTAATTGTCCAACGTGCGCCGAAATGACGCAGCGTTTGAACATTCGACGCACTCTTCACATCCTGTTTCTTTGAGCTCACGCGGTTGGTTAAATACAATTTTAGCGTAGTTGCGGCGCTTGGCGACCCACACGCACCCGGTACTTCGGTTTCCTCATAAGCCGTTTATACTAATGCAGAGTTGCCTCTTGATATATATATTAAAAATCAGCAGAACCCATCCTTTGGGAATGATTATCTACGTTAATGCGAATAGCATCAAACGGTGCGGAGTTTTGCGCGTTCGTCAGGTGGCCGGCACACTCTAGATACGCCAGCCCACTCTTTGAGGGCGATTCTAAATTTGTTGACACTTTCTACAGGCGCCTTGCGCACGATCTCCGCAGCCCAGCACGTGCGTTTGTGTCACTTAGGACGGCGAGCAAAGCACGCGCCATACGCACAAAACACTCGGTAAATGGTACCGACCAGACTTTCTGGCGTCTCAGCTAGTCTCAACCAACGGTACTTAAACGGCTGTTTATATCTCACCATAGGACGCGCTTACAGCGCTGTCGCCGCCCCCGGTGCGCGCGGTTGTTCCATGCACGAGGGCTCATTCCGCTCTCCGTGAGGCTGAGCTAGAGGTCCCCCGAGCGCAAGAGAGGGTGAGCGAGTGAAGAGGCAGTGAGCTAGCCCCTCGTGCATGGAACGCGCCGCACCGGTGGCTGTGACAGCGCCAAGCGCGTCCTATGGTAAAGATATAAACAAATGTTTAGAGTGCGGTGAATGACTGCCTATAGCTCTGTGGTTAGCGCGTCTGCCTGCTGATCAAAGGGTCAACGGTTTGAATCCCAGCCGGCGCCGGTCTTTTTTATTTATTTATCGACCCGCGGCGTAAGAGGTTAGATAGCCAGATAGATATATAGATAGATAGATAGATAGATAGATACATAGACGAAAAGTGCTGAAGTATCCAAAGAATGCTATTCGCATCAATATTCGCATTAATATTCGCATTAAAAGAAAAAGAAAATGGACAGTTGTACGCGAAATACTTTGAAAATATATAATGCAGCAAGCTTGCGCCCCTGTCGTTTATGTAGCTCCAGTTTTCGAAAGGCAAACTATCGACAAACGCAGCATCAGACGTCAAATCCGGGTATCGTCAATGCGCAAAAGTCACGAAAGCACTGTATCCGGCACTGCTGCAAAAATACACGAAAAAAAAACGAATAATGAATCTGACGACCGACGCCACAAACAATTCCCCAGCCGACGTTTTAGACGACGTGACAGTTCACCGACTAATCAAATCTGAACTCAACTTTCCTTCTTTTTTTTTCATGTGACCCACCCCTCGGCTTGCCCGCTTGCACATTAAAGCAGAAAAAATCTAGAAAAAAATGTCATCTAAAAAATACAGTGGACGAGGAAAAAAATCTTTTTGCGTGCAGAAAGGCGCAACATTCGCGAGCCCCTATAATCCCAAGTCGTGCGGCGAAAGCATCCATTACCTTTATTGGTTCTCCACATTTGGCTCGGAGGGGGACACGTCTTTTCTATGGTTATGATTACAACTGCCGTCCACAATCGGAACGCGTTTCATCCGACTTGGAGTGCTTGAAGCGTCAAAAGTGCAGTGGACGGGAACAGGGCAAGACGAGAGGACACGCCAAAGAACAGGAGAGACAAGCAGAAATAGAAGAAAGACGACACCGGTAATCTTGTTGCACGAGTTCTCAACAATAGCCGCCGCCCCTCCAAGTTCTGTCACAAACAATTCTCCAGGGCCATTTTCCGCCGAATGAAAGTAGGGATGTCGAGTCGGGGAAAAGTCGAGATTCGATGTCCGATCAGGACATGGACGTGCACTCGATGGCCTCCCTCCACAACGACTACACGTCAGACGTCGGCAATAACTTGGGTTGACATTCCTTAAGAACGGTACCCTGGTGGAGTATAAGTTATATGCCAGAGTGGTATGTGTTGCACTTGGGTTCGAGACGGGCGAAGATGCAAGGCGCTTTACGTGTCAGCGTCATTTCTGTAAGCCAAGTTTTTTGTTTTTTTGTGCAAAATATGGGGTTGTCAATGATCAGGTCTCAACCCGCGTCTCCCACAATTTCGATAGCAATGCATCTTTCTAAATCATTCAAACGAGGTTGCAGGTTTCTTGACAGTTGTTTATTTGAGGTGCCAGATGTACAAAGAAAGCCAAGGATGAAAGTTACTAACAATATATTCTTCCACGATTACTTATCTTTTTAGAGCTACCAAATTTGACTGCCTACATCTTATAGAAACGTTATAAATTATAAACGATTAGCTAATTACTAGCGAATATAGTATTGTGTAATACGTTGAGCCTAATATAAAATGGTGCAGTGCCGAGCGAAGTTATTTGAATTCTTTGAACGCCATCGTCGTACGGTGCATTGATGTTCTTGAATCCATGTGATTGTCACGGCAATACGTTCGAACTAAAACTGTTCAATCGATGTTTATACACCGGGAGGATGGTCTAGCTTACCATGATCCCAAAAAGGCGGTATTCTTTCCTATTGTAGTCGTGACAAATTAGTCATCGGTGAATTTAACCATGACAAATGACAAATCACGCGCCATATTCGTGTGCACTCTAAAGACGGTTATACAAAAAGATAAAAAGAGCTAACACTTTATACGATCTTCTTTCGCCGAAAAAGAGATTTGGAAAAATCCACTCCGTGGACCAATTTTGTAACATCTGCCAGCAGACGATATACACAACATCCGTCGGGTTCGAGGACATTTTTCTGAATTTTGGCTGCCACATTATCTAGAAACATGAAAGATATCACACGTCAGAACCGGTGACGTTACGGTCGGTGGAACAGATATTAGGGAGTTTTAGAATAATGTACGCCATTTTAGCGCACGCTAGCGCTAAATTTAGCGCTTGAATTAGCGCACAGTACACAAGAGAGTTTTAGAATAGCGTTTGTCCGCCGCGACGCAAAAGCCCATGCATCTCGCGCTTGCGACGCCACCAAGATACGGTAACCATTTTTAGTTTCACATACAAAATGCTGTAACTTGAAAAAAAACCACAAGTTTTTGGTCCAGAATAACATTTTAGATTTGTTTAAACATGAGAATGCGACGTGAGCGGTCGAACGGTCGTGTCCGCTTACGTCGCCTCGGCAAGAGAGGTCTCGTGTACTGACCCTGACACGTCGTACCTTCGCCGTGAAATGTTCGCGCGCCCCAAGCGTGGCCCCGAACACAACGCAATAAGAGACGGCCGTGCCGACAAGGGACAGCAGCTACCGATGTGCTAACCCCCCCCCCCCCTCTTTTCCCTTTTTTCCCATCACTAAAAGATCTGTTGATGAGAATCGCTTCCTCTATGACATCACTCTTCCCCATTTGCCTCTTCTCTTACATCTCCTGCCTCTTCTGTGCCTTCGCACGCACGTTCATCTTTCTTGCTGTCTCCGTGCGTACTCATTTTTTGCTGACCTGATTGCCACTGGGGAGAACACTACATAGTGATGCAGCGCAGCTTTTTCTTTGTTCTTTTTTTACACTTTTATTTGGCTTCTTAGTAAAACTTTTTCTTAGAAAACTGTAAGCACTCTCCTCAACACGTAATTTGGAATTAAGTTCGAGCAGTTGGAACTATGTCAGAATCCCGAACAAAGCTTCCTGAACAAAAGCTGAAGGTACGAGGCAGAGACCAGAAGTAAGCGCAATTTAGTTCTAAGAAACCAAAATCCAGGGATAAACCTGCGTGCTTCAAATATTGTTTGGCCATCTACTAAAGAAAGCTGTGCACACCGCCTTCTGGAAAGTGTGACGTGACCACACCAATCTCAAAATGGCTACCCCTTTGGAAGCGTGCACCATGGTAAGTGGGACGCTCAGTAGTATGATTTTTCGGCGCACAGGGCGAAAAGCCCGCGTTTACCTGTCCGAGGATGAGTAGTACAGGAAGTTACAAATCGGAGAGCCAAAAGGGTCTCATAAATCTTGCTCCGGTCGGGCTCCCGCTTTGACATCGACGCATTACACTTCAAAACTTGAGCGGCTTGTACTCGAAAACAGCGGTCTAACTACCGATGAAATGGCTGAAGAACTGGAACATCATCTCATCGCACCATGCACAGCATCATTCACGATATTCTGCGGAACCGTAAAGTTTCCAACAGGTGAATGTCTACACAACTTACGCCCCAAAGAAGCGCCTCTGTGAATGTGTGCGAGACGGAAGTGCTGTGATGCTACAAAGTTGAGGTAGAGGATTTCTTCTACCCACTGTAACTGGTGATGAATCGTAAATCCACTATGCGCAGTTACAGACGAAGCGGGTAAGCAAAGAGGAGACACACTTCGTCACCAAGACAAAAGTTCTGGTCAGATCAGATCTATAGGCAAGGTTATGCTCGTCGACTTCTGGAATCATGAAGAACCAATAGTCGAACATTGCATGCCCAGGGTGCTCAGTGTCAATGGCGCACCGTATTGTGGCACGCTTGAGAAGAACTTGAAGTCGGTGAGAGGGTCAAGGTGCTGTGATTTTCTGATCAACGGCGTGTTACTGCTGCACGACAATGCTCGTCACCAGATGCCGCGCGCGACAGTGAAAAAATAAGAAAAAGTGAGGGTCTACGTTTTGAATGCATTCCGTATCCGCCATACACGAAGGACCACGGGAACCGAGCGATTTTATTTTTGTTCGGGCCCCTTCAAGCAGTTTTCAGAGTGAATGAACCTATGTACAGCAGTCAAGCTGAAAGCGGCGGTGCATTCCTGGTTTTGGAGCCACCGGCAAGATCTTCTTTCTTCTCGCGGCATCCACGCTTTGGTGAAGCGTTGGCGCATCGTGTACTGATCGAGAGGGTCGAGGGAAAGGGAAGGGGGAGGTAGAGGGAGAGGAGAGCGATGCATTGAAAGAGGAATGGAGTTTTCTAATTTTTATAATATGGGTTTCCTCAAAAACCCATTAGATCGATCCCGGATTTGCTAGAATTTCAAAACTTTCTTTCATTCCATTGTATTTAACAAATATTAGATTGAATATGTAGTATTATGTATTCATTAAAAAGAGCCAAGTTTAAAATTCCTGGTGACGTGAAGGTTATGAATATAACTTGAATAGGTTGCACGTAAAAAGTTGCCAAACCTTAATAGAAAAAAAAACAATTCGACATTAAAAAAAAGAAATTGTTGAGAGCACAAGATTGTTTTCAGTTCCCTAAGCCCAATTAAGCGTACTGCGAAAGTATCACAAAAGAGTTAATATTAGTGCTTTATTTTGAGAAATGAGATAATAGCGAGCGCTCGAACACGCATTTTCCAACATGTTGGAAAACAGGTCAGTTTTCGCCTCGGCCACAAAATCAACAGCTCAAAAACAAAATAAAAAAATCCGCAAAGCTTTTACCTTGCAGTGTCTTTAAACAAAGTGCTTATAAAACATACATTTTAAATAAAAATTCTCACCTACATTTGCGCGTTAACTGAAATGAAAACACGAAAAACAAAATATCCAATTAAAAATATGTAATTCAAAGAAATAAGGAGCAATTTCAGCTTCCAGATAGCCTCTCTTGTATATACAAATACTGTATAAAATTGAGGATGATTATTAAATCCCTGAGCGTCGTAATGTTTATTTTTAATCAGTTTCATGCGTTCCCATATCTCCTTTGATTCGCGCGGTTGTGAATCTCGTGGTGCGTATTTCCTTCCTTCATGCTGGAAATTAAATGGTACGAAGATGCTTTTGTTATTTTTTCGTAATGATAGTCCTAAGTTTTGTCTTTAACAATGAAAATAGAACTACATGAAAATTTTCTTGTTTTGCTTGTGCTGCACAAATGTCATTGAGCCGGCCAGCGGCTTCATAAAGCTGTCCTTGCGAGAGCTTTTGCCTCACGCCTCCAGTATCATGCACTATAGCACCTGATGCGCAAAAAAAAAAAAAAATCAAAACCAAATCGGTCAAGTAAGGTTTTCAATAATAAAAAAGACGATTAAGCACTGTTGGCTTTTTTTCTCTTTCTAACTTAAAAGTTTCAAGTGGATGCAATTTAAAAAAAAAAAGCTTAGGGCGTATTTTTAGACGCAAAATAAAGTCAGAAGCCCCGTTTACTTATCTGTCTTTTTTAGGATAAGCTGAATAAACTATCGAACATCTTACTGGTCCTCGTCCCTCGCTTTCGTGTATGTTTAAAAAAAAAACACACAAAAAAGGGAATACATTTCAGCATAACTGCCAACCCCGACTCTCAGAAAAAAAAAAGTCAGACATTGCAGCGACAGTTTTGCTAATACCCTTTTTACTCTTTCACACTTCACTTGTTCCTTTTCTCATAAAACCACTCTTTTTATTTTATAGCTTTATGAAAATTTATATATATATGTATATTTGTCGTTTTTTTACGTCTGTAGAACGTTGTGGAAATCGCGAGTCGCTAGCGGGCAAAGCGAACGGTGTGCGCACGCAAGTTCTCCCATGTCGGAAGCGGTGCGGCAGGTTCCCTTTCTCCCCGATCGCGTAATCGCATTAGGTGTCCTTGTCGGGGCCCTCGATGCACTTCCATCGCCACGGGCTTTCTTTTTCTTTTTTTTCTTTTTTAAAGTGCCGGCTCGGAAACACGGCCGAGCCGCTCTTTTCACACAGCGCTCGCAGTATAACACGCTGTGCTCTTTGCTCCCTGGCAGCAGCCATTAGGGAACTGCTCAAAACGTCGTCGTCCTGTAACTGGCTCCCTCCCCCCCCCCCTCCCCCCCCCTCCCCAGTCCATTGCCGCCAGTTGCTTCGTAGCACTTCTTTTTCAATTCCTACGTTTTCTTTACACCTTTAATGTTTATTCTTATTTGGATCCTTCCTACGCTCTAACTTTGGGAGCCGAGCTACATTTTTCCCCAGCGCCTGTTTTCTTTTTTTCTTTAAACGAACCCGTGTCAAAATCTATACTACGTTTTTTTCTTGTTTTTTACAATGGATTGTAGTTTGACTTTACCAGGCGTCGGGGCCAATCCAAAGCTGTGAAGATATCACGGGTCCACGTGTCTCGCGGTCGCTTCGGCATTGTAATTGACTTCGATGGCACGAACAGGTCATCTGCAGTCCTTCGTAAAGCTGAAGCGCGAACCAATCCAAAGGCACATCGAGTAACACGTGACCGTTCCGTCTGCGTATCGGTGCGCGAACCGCGATGAGGATGTCACGTGGGACTAGGCTAGCGTCCGACTGGCTGGGATGACTCCGCAGCAGTCACGGCGGTTCGCTTTAGGTGAGG